>AYEL01070687.1:0-56315 GCA_000484575.1 Olivierus martensii | reverse complement strand
GGTAGAGGGGACCTAAATAAACAGATTTTGTAGAGGAATGTGGGTGCGAAAATGCAGCGTTGAAGTGCTAGCACGTAAGGCAGTATTAACAACAGGTAAGTGAAAGGACAAGTAAAGACAAAGGAAAGCAACAATTTATAAAAAGAGTTTACAATAGCTGCTCGAAAGAGTAACCACCAACAGCAATACAAGATTCACAGCGGCAACGCATGGATTGGCGTACATTAGTAAAAATGTCAGACATGTCATGCACATTTCCAGCAGCAACAGACAATCAAGCAACCAGATTTTCTTCACATGTTATGGGACTATCGTACACCATGCTTTTAATGGAACCCAAAAGAAGAAATCCAAGCACGTCAAATCTGGAGAGCGCGGTGGCCAAGGAACAGGTCCGCCCTGTCCTATCCATTGTTGGTGTAGACAGCGTCCGGGACATGCTAGCACTTCAACGCTGCATTTTCGCACCCACATTCCTCTACAAAATCTGCTTATTTAGGTCCCCTCTACCTGCCTTTGCATTTCTGACATGTAGTTTTGAAACACCCTGTATAAATGTACTGTATTTTATTAAATTTAATAAATTCGGAGTTCATTTTCATTTCTATACTACACATGTTTTCGATAAACCGCTAACTCCAATTTGCTGCCAAAAATCGTCCCCAAATGGATGGTAGCATCTTATTGAGGTTTGACTGTATTACTGTTATTTCTAACAAATAGTATAAAATTTACTATTATCATTATAATTGATAATGCAGTTGCCTGCCTGGTTTCATTAAGTTTCTTACTCATTGAGAAGACCAAATTATCAAAGGAAATAGTATCTGCTATGTTAGAACATAACTGTTTTTGAAATATACAATTTTACTGTGGAATGCATATGAAATGTTATAAGCTAATAATAGAATGAATTAAAAATTTTATAAAATTTGCCATGCGAGAATATATATATATATATATATATAAAATGCAATTTACAAATTAAAATATTTTAAATACATAGCATAAGTTATATATTTTTCCTTAATTTAGGCACCACTGCCAGATGCTGCTAATTGCCGACAGGTCTACTCTACTAATCGGTTTGATGTTATTTTTTCTTTTTTTCATAAATAATTAAAGTCTCTGCAATTTCCATTCGTAATAATCTAGCTTAGTTCCATTATATATCCAGTTCATTTATTTGTGCTCTCTGCATCAAAGTTGTTGTTGTTGTGCCGCTTTCAATATCACAGAGCACAAATAAATGAACTGGATATGTGATGGAATGAAGCTAGATTATTATGAATAGAAATTAATCCAAAAAAAGTTAGAATTGTGGGAGCTTTAACTATTTATGAAAAAAAGAAAAATAATGTTAAACTGATTAAGAGAGTAGATCCATCCGCAATTAGCAGCATTTGGCAGTGGTGCCTAAGGAGAGATATATAACCTATGCTATGTATTTAAAATATGTTATTTTGTAAACTGTATTATATATATATAATTCTAAATTAATTTATTAATTATAAGTTATTGATAAAATTTATATTTTTACTGTTAAAACATATGTACTTTGATGTTTAGATCGTATTACATAATAACTAGATGTCATCCAAAAGATAAAAAAAGCAGAAGTGGACATATAATAAGAATAAATGATAATAGATGGACAATTAAAGTACTTCACTGGATACCAAGAGATAAAAAACGTCCAAGAAAGAGATCACATTACAGATGGAGAGATGAGATTGTTAATTTTACATCAAGATGTTGGAACAGAGAGGTTGTAGACAGGAAGAACTGGAAATTGCTTGGAGAGACCTTCATTCTGCAGTGGATTGATAACGGTTGATTATGATGACGATGACATAATAACTGCTCACTCTTTAGAATGCTTGATAGAATTTGTTTATTCGATCTTAATGAAGAGAATTTTTAATAAAATTGAAAGCGCCTCTACATTTTGAGTAATTTTATAATTTATTTGCATACATGATTAATTTTCCTCCATTGTGCTGTGTGTGTTCTGTTTATTTGGCAATACGACATCATTAATAAGAATTTAAATTTGAATAAAGTCATTATTGTGTTTTTGTATAGCACATAATTAGTAAAAAACAAAATGAATAGTATAAGTAATACTTTCACAAATACAATAAAAATCAATTACAATAAAAATCAATTACAATATTGATGTGGAAATCAACCTTTCAAGTTTAATTTAAATAATTGTATAGTAATGTAATAGCTATAATAATTTTAAAATGTCTTCATTTTGGTGGGAGAGCCGCCGCTGTTCCAGACTCTCTTTATTAATGAGCTCTGATGAGTGAGACTCGAGCAGTTTTTCTACATTTGTCTCATCTACATGAAACAATTTTTAAACAAAAATTTTTTAATTTAAAAAGTTAATTTACTTTTTAAAATCGTGTTATAGGGAAAACGCATAAAGTGATATCGCGTATAACGAAGGATACTTGTATATAAAATTATCAGAATATTTATGTACTTATATGATGTATATATTACGGCCAATGCCCGAAGTCTAGCCAATTTGACCAAATCCCGAAATATACGAGAATTTACGACTATTTCGGGCTTTGGCCGGCCAATTCTAGAATTGTCCAAGAAAAATGGCCAAAGCTAGAAGCTTTGCGAAGTTATTCATGACGTTACGAGAATTGTTCATACGAATTCTAACTGATGTTACCATTGAGAAAATCTTTTTAGTTTAGTCAAAGTATTGATAGAAAAAATATTTCGAAAACTAAGAAAAGCTAATCAGTATTCAAATAGTTTTATTTAAATTGAAAAATAAACGAAGCAAAACTGTCTTTCCAGTTGAAAAAAATCAAAGAAAACAATAATAAAGTTGTTTATAGTTAGCACGTAGTTATTTAGCATATAACATGTCAAAAGGAAAAATGTATTTACAGTTGATAAAACATGAACAGATTAATTACCATAATTCATCAATATTTTAAAAACGAGAAAATTAAAGGACTTTTTTGGTTTACCCAAGGGTTTACCACACCATATTGCTACTCGCACAAGCATATGCACGTCATAACGAGATGCCATCTTTTATCGCAGTTCCACTGTTGTTTTTAAAAACGAGAAAATTAAAGGACTTTTTTGGTTTACCCAAGGGTTTACCACACCATATTCCTACTCGCACAAGCATATCCACGTCATAACGAGATGCCATCTTTTATCGCAGTTCCACTGTTGTTTACTGTATATGCAGATTGCGCCATAATGGCTTGTTCGTAGTGCTTATCGTGTTTACTCCGTCTCTTTAAATATTTGGACATATTTTTTATTGATGATAAATAATATTTTTATGTTTAATTTTTTAAATTTTTTACTATAATTTTGATATTTTATCCAAACACGTATACACTGTATTTATAGCAAGGTACAGGGTGTACTGTATGTATATTTCGAAAGTTGTAGCACCCCACGATTTCAAGCCACGAGCCGCCGCTGGTTATCAGACAAAAAGGTTAGATATACAGTATATTGAAGCTATCAGTAAAAGTAGAATATTATGTATTCAATATTATAAAGGAAGATCAACTATTAGGTATAGTTGGTAAGAAGAGGCCGAGAATTTCTAATAATAATAATAATTTTGATTGATCGGTACAGTAATTCATCGCCATCTGATAATGAAATCCTTTGTTAATTAATTAGCATAAAACGGTTCTTTTCAGAATTATAATTTAACAGTTTTTTTCAGTACTATCATATTTTGTAAAGACAGTTACCACGTCACTTCATATAAAATCAATGAAAATTATTCAATAAAAAATAAATTATTATTTTAATATTAAATGAAACATTTGAGTAAAAATAAATCAAAAAAATTACTTTTACTACAATAAAAGCATTTTAAGTAAACAACTTTCTATTAATTGCGACTAAATATTTTTGATTAATAGGAAGAACTAGCCATATTTCCATCTTAGTTATGATTGGTTTAAATGCTATGATATCACGTGACGAATTCCCAGAGGAAACTTTTAGTATACAGATTATAATGATTACTTAAATAAAACAAATTGCTTTATTATTCAAAAAATTCAGGATTGAAGCAATTTTTAACAACAATTTACACAATAGTGTGTTTTAATAATAAATAGTTAAAATTAATATTAGTTTAACAAAAATTCTGATATTATAATCTTTCTTTAACAAGAATACGCTTTCATTTTTAACTTATTTAAAGCTTTTTGTCTGATAATGCATTTATATTCTTCAGAATATATAAAAGCTATTTTCTACCCAGTAATGTTTTTATATTATTGTGCAGAAAATACTTTGCGTTGTTTTTTCATAGATTATGAAATTTAATGTTTGTAATCATTATCTCCAGATGAAGACAGAATAGAAAATCTGACCGCTTTGTTTGTTGTGCACACATTTATTATTAATAAATTCCAGCTCTCAAGGTGATAATAAATTTTCACTATAATTATAGGCATTACAGAATTCTGTATTTTGTATTAAAATTATTGTGACAAAAGCATATTTTTAATTAATAGTAATAAAGAAATAAAATTCTATATAGATCATTTTATTACAAACAATTAAAAATGATCTGTTGGAGCGGAGCAAAAAAAAAGAATGTAAATTAAAAACAAATCATTAATGAAAAATGGGAATACAAGAGAATCTTAATGCTTTATGCTATTCTTCGAAAATTTTAGATATGCTTTAAAATTTTTTAATTTGTGCAAATTATTTTGACCCTGAAGATTTTTTAAAATATGTCTAAAATATGTACTTTTACAATTAAACAATTGCCCACATTTATAAATAAATATTTTTTGCGTTAAAATAAAGTTTGATCGTTAAAGAACTCATAACAATTTATTATTAATAATACACTATAGTAAACTAATGTCGACGGATCACGCTTAATAAATTTCAGATGATGATTTAGATTGTTCAATAGCGTACAATTACCACTATGTAAACTGATCGAAGTCTTGCATAATTCTAGATAGAAATGTAAAAGATTTTCGGCCAGCCTAGTTAAAAAAATTCTATAATCAACATTACATAAAAGCTGAAATTAGAAACAATAAAGGCTGAACTCACACGAACCACAACAGAACCACACCACGATCACAAAACGGTGGTTACCGTGTGGTTGGGTTGTGGTCGAAATCTTCTTCTTCTTCTTTTGAGTAATATGGAGGTTTTAGCAGGATCGTCGAAATCAATCACTCGCGAACCACTTATATGCACAGACGGTAACGGACTGCGCGTATATCTGCGCAATCCGTTACCGACTGCTGATTGACAGGAAGCGCTGTCGGCGACTAGTGGTTGGTATGTCGCACGTGTGAGTTGCGCTCGACTACTGACGACCACAATTTTGTGGATGATATCGACCACAAGTTGCGACAGCCGTTGAAACCGACTTCAGTTTAGTGATCCGTCTGAGTTAGATTATGCGTTTCTATATTAATATAATTATAATTCAGACCGTCCACAAGCAACCACCGTTTTGTGGTCGTGATGTGGTTCTGTTGTGGTTCGTGTGAGTTCAGCCATATTGACTACTTTAAAAATAAGAACGCGGAATATGCTTTTCAATTGCAAATCGTAAAAGTACGTTTTAACTAAACTTTCAAGTCTTCAGGGTCGAAATAATTGGCATAAATTTTAAAGTTTTGACATAATATCTAAAAATTTTCGAAGAATAACATATAAAACCTTAAGACTATTTTGTCCTCCCATTTTTTATCAATGTTTTTTAATTTATATGGTATTCGCTTTTTTTATGTTCCAAGAAAGCTGTTTTTTCAATATTTTCCAAAGACAGATTTTGATATTAAAATTATAAAAAGATACATTTAAATTCATCATACAGTATTTTGTATTAAATTTGAAATACTGTAGGCCTTTATATATTACAGTATATATATATATTTGACTTACGAATTTAAATACATTTATTAAACGATTTTTATACATAGTTCTGTTTAGATCCAGCTTTAATTTAAATCAGATCAAAATTCATATGCTATATTTAAATATATACACGCTATTATATAAGCTTTCACAAAAACCGTATCAAAGCAGCCTGACAGAAATTGCAGGCATATATGATTATTGCGATTTTTCATATTTTATTGCAATGCTAACTTTAAAAGCAAATTTTCCGGCAGCAATGGCCCAGCAAAATTAAAATTTTAAAGATAGCATCCTAGAGGATTTTACTTTAAACATACCCATTAATCTTGGTCCAATCAAATTTGATGAGATTAAAATGCTATTACATATGTCTATATTAAGACATCTAATAATATAGTGAATGTAATTATTCCCCTCGGCGTATTGCCAAGCGTGTTACGTTCTAATCAATCACATTTTCAGACAGGGTGCGTTCCAAACCTCAATAGACTAATCAGTGATGAGTAAAAAATCTCATCAAACCTTCCAAAACTCAACAAGCCAATCAGTGTTGAGCTCATCAGACGCTCAACACAGTAATCAGCTGTAGGTGGTGAGTGCGTTGACACCGGTTTACACCGTTTATCCAACTTCGCAGAAAAAGTTTAGCATCGGTTTACACCGTTTTCTAACTTCGCAGAAAAAGTAGTTCGTGCTAGGTGATAAGATTTTAAAAGTTAGAGAGTGTTATAAATCATTATCATCGTTGTTGTTTTCTGGCAAATAAATTTTAGTGCTTTCTAATGACTTTAATGAAGTTATAACATTCATTATTGTCTTCTTCATCACCACGTTAGCCGCCGTCTTATCTCCACACTCAGCAGTTTGTCTCCTTCCAGAAACAAACTGATATTATTTCTGACGTCATAAGAAACTAATTACTATTGTCCATCCACGAAAGCCGCGCCTAGCTAAGGTGGATGAGTCCAAACGCGAAAAGGAGAGTCGCAGTTGGTATAATGAGGGGTAGGAATAGTTTCGATTTCGAAACTATTTTGACGTCGAAACTAATCATTTAGCATTCGACATTACAATAAACTTCCATTCAACTTCAGTTATCTTGCATTTGAAAACATCCATGTGCGAAGTGTCATCCTTATTTTGTTACTGGACTCGTTCAGTTAGCGCACGCATACTTCCGTCGATGGTCGCAGCTAAGCCGGACGGACAGTAATGATTTGCTGTTGAGGTTTGGAACGCACTCATATTAAAGGGAAATGGATTATCTAAATATTGTACCACTTTTTTTATTTTACTAATGGTCTCTTGGATAAAAAAGGAGTGAAACTTGATAAAATAACTTAAAATAAATACATTTATGCAAATTTCTCGCGAACTGTTACAACTACAACAGAGATTCTCAAGTGCGGCCGCAACAACAAAATAATTTTGTGCATAAATGGACAACAGAGTTTAAGAATATGCAGAATATAATTGCATAAACGTGTTTTTTAAATTCCTATTTATTGTGTGTATAGAATTATCCTACATAGCAAAGCCAGAATTTCGGCAGTTGAGGAAACAAAATGCGCCGCCTAAAAAATGCCCTTTCTTTTATGATATTTTTGTTCCCTTCCATATTTTTTTAATCAAGGCAAGTAACTTGTTTTTCCCATCCTAGTCTCAGAAAGCTATTTAGAATAAATTAATAGAAGTCATTTTAAAATATGATTATAGTAAAGTGATTATGTTTTTACTAATCCAAATCATTACAGTACACAGTATCTATCTTATTTAGTTAATTTAAAAACGATCTTTTTTGAATAAAAACTGAATGATTGAATAAAAAATTTATTATTTTCATTTGTTATTAAAAATTATCAATTTTTAACATATTAAATTTGAATTAAGCTAGTTCAATCATTTTACTGAGTCTCAGATGGTGAATGAACATGATGGCCCACTCAAGATCCTTCATGACTACTCAGAACCTGCCGAGGACTGGTTAAAATCGAAAGATTGAAAATTGGCTTTAATGGGTTGATTTTAGTCTACTAAAGTGACCAGATGTCCCGGATTATGCGGGACTGTCCTGGATTTGAGTTGCTGTTTCTTCTACTTCGTTCTAATTGACGCTATTGTTATTAACTGGCAACAAATATTTCTACTTGTATGTGATAAGTATTGAAGATGATAAAAATATATTATGAAGGTTGTTACAGAAATAGCCGATTTAAAATTCAAATTAAAAAAAAGAATGGATATGCAGTATTTACTAATCATTGTACGTCATTGATGCAAGGTGGTTAAACGTTTTTTTTTATTTTTATTTGGACACCACGTTCCGCATTCCAACATAAAACATCTGGTCATTTTATCTTAGTCCCTTTCTAGAAAATCTAAATGTATGAGACCAGGAATTGAATACAGTGTTTCAGGTTGCCAGCAAATACTTTATCATGTTGCCATCCTGCGATTTTATCACAAAGTTTCAGATCAGTACGGTCACCAGCATTTTCTCGTGGCCGCCAATGAGGCGCACAAAAATTTTCTTTGAAAACCGCTGAGTTAGAATAATGGACTTTATAAAATATTATAGAATATTGTAATTGAATTACAAATACTGCTTACATGATCTTATTGCATGTACTACCGTTAAGTTATACCCTTTAAACGCTAAAAATTATAAATTCAAATTATTCGAATATCCTCATGCTTATTTAAGACATTATTATAAAATTTTCATTATCAGATAGAACATTAGAAGAGTATTCCAAAAAGTGCTTGCTTAATATCAACATTTTATACCCAATAAGAACTAAACAACGAGAGTTTAAAAAACTGAAAATGTATTATGTTTGGATTAAAGAAATATGTTTAAAACTGTTTAAAATGTACTAATAAATATACAGTATAATATATATGTGTATGTAATAAAGTAAGTCAACTTTGAAAAATTCAGGTTCAATTCCCATATTCTACATCTCCAGATTTTTTCAGGAGGAATTAGGACCCAGTTCGTTAAACTTCATCTTTCATCTGATGGCTAATCTCCACACGGATATAGGCAAGTTTTATCTATTGTCAAATTGATACAATCGAGAAACATGAATATAACATTGATACAATCGAGAAACATTTTTAAAAATAAAAATAAAAAATATAGGCAAGTTTTATCTATTGTCAAATTGATACAATCGAGAAACATGAATATAACATTGATTCAATCGAGAAACATTTTTAAAAATAAAAATAAAAAAAATATATATATTTTTGTCGAGATTGATTTTTGCTGTAATTGATCCCCGATAAAAAGAAATTATTTCAAACTATAGTAAATAATCATTATTTGTTAAATTTTAAACATGTTTGAAGCATGGATGGTTTGAAGACATAATCTTGTAATCATAAAATTTCTGATTTTATTTAAAGAACAATAGTTTTATACTTTATTGCTTTAAGGTAGTTCTCTATCTGCAATTGACTGTTGAGAATGGGAAACGACCTGAAATGAAAAATTAATTTGAAAGAAATGAAAAATAGGTATTTAGGATTTTCCAACTATATCCGACAGAGGTCGCTTTATAAGTGCGCTACTTGCTTACGTGGCGTATCGATTCGTTAAGAAATTTTGTAAGAATAAAAGAAATGAAAAATAGGTATTTAGGATTTTCCAACTATATCCGACAGAGGTCGCTTTATGAGTACGCTACTCGCTTACGTGGCGTATCGATTCGTTAAGAAATTTTGTAAGAATCAATAGAATCGATATCAGTACTAGTACAGATTGAGATGGATTCAGTTTTACTAGAACCGACTCTTCAGTGTGTAAAAGCTATTACTATTTTAGATAACGATGGAAATCGTATTTTAGCCAAATATTATGACACTACTTTGGCTACAGCTAAAGATCAAAAGAAGTTTGAAAAACAACTATTCAACAAGACACAGAAAGCTAATGCTGAGATAATCATGCTCGATGGTCTTACCTGCGTATACAGAAGTAGCGTCGATCTCTATTTCTATGTCATGGGCAGCTGTCATGAGAATGAATTAATTCTTGCTAGCGTTTTGAATTGTTTGTATGATTCAGTCAACCAGATATTGAGGAAAAATGTTGAGAAACATACTCTTTTAGAAAACCTAGATATTATTATGTTAGCTTTGGATGAAATATGTGATGGAGGTATTTTGTTGGAAGCTGATCCTACTTCGGTAGTACATCGTGTAGCCCTTAGGGCAGAAGACATGCCTCTTGGGGAACAGACAGTGGCCCAAGTATTACAGTCTGCTCGAGAACAGTTAAAGTGGTCCTTATTGAAATAGAAACAGTTAAATTTATTTGGTAACTATTGTTTTCTGGAACATTGCTTCATCATAAATAGGCTGTTATTAGAATGCTTATTTTCAATATCTTGCACTGAATGTGTCATCACTCTTGTACTGTTTATAATTTACTTGGAAATATTTGATATATGAAGAATGAAATATGTTTATATTTTGTTTTTAACAATTAAAAATATCTTTAATGTTGAATATTTACTATATTTTTGTAGTTTGAAAATATCTTAAATTATATAAAATCATTTCAAATAGAAATAAAATTTGAAATTTTCCTATATAATTCTTAAAACAAATTTATTTTCTTAAAGAATTTTAGATTAGATTAATATTGTTGCTGATTTTTATATACTGGTGGTTCTAAAGTCAAAGAAATACAAGCACTAAATGCATCTAAGATGATTATTTTCTTAAAGAATTTTAGATTAGATTAATATTGTTGCTGATTTTTATATACTGGTAGTTCTAAAGTCAAAGAAATACAAGCACTAAACGCATCTAAGAAGATGTGTATTGCAATCTTCTCAACTGCATTTAGTGCTTGTATTTCTTTGACTTTATTATGGAGTTTAAGCAGGTAGTTCAAGTATGTCTGGTAGTTCTACTGAATTAAAAATGTCCCTTTCATTTAAAAAAAAAAACTAATTTTCCTAATGGAAGAATTATTTGAATTCACATTCAAAAACTAGCACCAGACTGCAGAAATTAGTTTATTTTGACAAACATTTTCAACCCTCCTTCGGGGTCATCATCAGGTTTAATACAACTTTTTACAAGACAAACTTATAAGGTAGATTTTATCCCCCTTTGTTAGTTTGTCTTGTAAAAGTTAATATTAAACCTGATGATGACCCCGAAGGAGGGTTGAAAACGTTTGTCAAAATAAAGTAATATCTGCATTCTGGTGCTAGTTTTTTAATATAATTGTCTTACAATAGTGCAGAAGAAGAAAAATGCAAATATTTGAATTCATTTATTATAATAAGATCTTGAAATTCATTATCATTTTAATATGCTCTTCTTTCTTGGAAATGATTGGCTGAATAGCCATATGATAGAATAATCACTTACCAGCTGAAGGATCCAGATCCCACATTTCCAGATTTTAAGGAAGAAGATCTGGGCACAGCACATTGAACTCCCATCTTTCAAAGTTTCTGTGATAGTTGATTATGTGGTCTTTGAAATGGCTGCTGCAAAATATATTCTTTTTAAGATTTGGTGACATAACTAAAAACTGGCATAATTACATTAACATTAAATAACAGTAAAGTCCTGAAGAAGCAATTTAATAAAAATTTACTATTGAATGGTTCGAGTCTGTTTTTGTAATTTCTTACTCTATCAATACATAAAACACTTGAAAAATATCAAGATCCTAATATAATATCAATGTTTTTGAAATTATTCTTTTATTACTAGCTATTATTAATTGAAATTGTTTCATTTTTGTTTTCAATAAACTCAGATAAAATTTTATATTTTATTCAAAATTTAACTTTTGTGAATTAGAGATACAATATTTTATATTTCCATAAGTTAAAATATGGTTTAATAATCAAAAATAGTAAATTTTAAAAATTATTAAATTTTATATAACTCAAAATTTTTATTTATCCAATCCAGATTTTTGTGAACTAAAATTGAGATCTAATAAAGCAGTATAATACAATTATTCCCAACTTACATAAATTTAGCTTTAAATATTTGCCATAATTTTTATTATTTTTTCAGATATATGTATATGAAAAATATATAGATATAGGATAAATAGCTATTGTATTTGGAGATAAGTTTGAACATGTTAGTCTACATTGTTAAAACTTCATATTGCTTCTTTTATGTTTTTGTATATTATTTATTGATTTTAAGTATCATATTGGTATGATATAGTTCCATGCAGCATTGTCTCAGTTTCAGTCATGGAACAATATGGTACCATAATGTTATATAGGTGCAATAATTTTAGTTATCTAGCCTCAAGAGTTTTTAATAAAATAATTATGGAATTTTTCTGACTTATGTAAAGTTCCAAAAAAACATAACTCTCATATAATTCTGAGAGTGGCTATATATAAAATTGGAATGAATGACTTTTGGCGTTTAGTGGTAAATAAACAAATAGTAATTTTCTTTCTTTCTTTTACTAGCCAGCCTTGTCTTCCGTTTCTCTCCAGTACTCAATGTCTACTGGATCTGCAATTATTTGTTACAAAATTTATGCAGTTTTGTAAAAAAATATTTTTTTTTTGTGAAAAATAAATTTTAATTCTTACTATAATTTTTTAAATACCTATAAATATTCCTCATTGATTTAAAGTACAAGTAATGCAATATAGACATGTTTTGAGAGAGAAAAAAAAATATATATTTATAATTTTGATATTTTCCAGGATTCATTATAATTATTCCCATTGGTTTTTTTAATTTGATTAGTATGGTTTTGATATATGCAGTGTATTGCAAGGATTTATTAACTGCACTAATCAAGGAATTCCTGTATAAGTTGGCCCATAACTTTTCAAATATTAAAACAATATGACATTCATTGAAATAGGTAAATATTTTAACTCTCAGAAACCAAAATGATTAACTCCATATTTTGTAAATTTCTCAATTTTAGTACCTGAGCACATGATTAGTGCAAATATGTGCTTTTAGTATCCAATACTAAAATTGAGAAATTTGAAAAAAATAGAATTAATCAGTTTGGCTTCTGAATGGCTCATATGTGAGATTAAATCAATGTGACCATGTTCAATTGAAAACTCAAATATAAATCTTTCATTGTGCCTTTATATCAAAATTTATAAATATTCATTTAGTTTAATCTTAATTTTATTTTTATCTATATCAAAAAATAATTTTTTGGCTTCAAAAATTTACCACCAATTTTCATAAAAATATCAATTAATAGCTTTATAAAACATGCTATGATAGATGGAAGAATGAATGCTAATTTGGATTTTGCCTATGGGTGCCAATTAAGTATTTGATTTTATATCTATACAATATTCACAAATGTGTAGACTCTGGTTATTTGGATGAAATATTATAGTATTTTAGAATCTCCGTCCAGCCAATATACACCTCACTGCAGCCTGTATCCCTGTTATCTATCTTAATCTCATATATGAGATTAAGATAGATTCTAATATAATTCTAATATAAATTTCAAAATGAAGCATAAATATTAGCACTTACATTTGAAATGAGTTCTCCTACCATTCCATTCCATTCACCATTTACTACTTTTCCATATTGTCCATCTGCTACACTATGGAATTTAAAAGTAAAATTTGCTATTTCTGCAAGTTTCTCTACTAAAGCAACAGAATGACCAATGTATTGTGGATCTTCATCAGTATAGTTTTCACCTTTCATAAAATATGGTCTATTCTAAATAATCAAATATGAATAATTATTCTTTCTTAAAAAATTTAGAAAAATTTATCATCATTAAACTATACATACTTCAATAGCTGATACTCTAAGAAGTAGCCCTGCTAAAACTTGCTTTGATTCTTCTAGATCATCTGTTTCAAATGTAGTAAATTTATCTAATTTATTCCAATTACCATCCTGTAAAATTTTAAAATTTAAATAATGATCACAAATTGTTTTTAATTACATTTAATTAATATTTGGGATAAAAGAATTGCCAGAGAATACATTTTTAATAATAAAATTTGAAATTATAAAAAATATATTGTATTTGTTTCAATAAATACTAAGATAGTTTGAGGCTTGGCTTATGGAGGAGGGCATGATTTAATTTTTTTTAAATGTTAAATTAGAGGTGAATGTCTTATATACAAAAATGTTATATGCGAGCGTGCAATCTACGAAGAATCCCCTTTAAATGTAAAGTTCAAATAACAGATATACCCGGTAATTATTACAATAGGAATTGCATAATAAACTTATAAAAATATAAATATTTCTTATTATAGTCCAATAATTCATCATCATTTACAATCTCTTTTTATAATAATTTTTAATTATAATTTATACTAATTTTTAACAATATCAAATATCTTTAATAATAAATTGTATTAAGCATGCAATATTGTTATTTTTATTGCAATTATTTTTTTGCATTTTCTGAGTTCAAAGTATACAGGAAATTATAGTAATTTTAATGTAAATTTAAAATAAAAATATCATATTAGAATAAATATAATGCAAAAACAGAAAAATAAAAGTAGAATTCTGTGTATATTCTTCTAAAATAAAAATTAATCATAAGATGGTTGTTACTTAAAGTTCCAAAATCTTAAAATATAGTACTAAACATTAAATGCATTTTAGGTTTATAATGCATTTTTTGCTGAATCATGTAAGTTTCACTATTTATACATTAAATGAAATTTTAAGATATAATGAATATTTTCAAAAACAATTTTATTATGGTTTAATATAATTACTAAGCAAATATCATACATTCCTGAATGATAATACTCTTTCTATAGATAAAGCATAAAATTTCCAGTTTGTTCAAATTTAAAAATAATGGATTTTTATCATATAGATTAAAAACAAAATAAAAAGGAATAAAATATAAAATAGAGTTCTGATTATCTAGATTAGGGGTGGGCAACCTCCGGCCTGCGGGCCACATTATTTTAATATATCTAATACCAACGCTATGTATACTTACATATCTGTACCTTCTCTTTTTTAAATAAATACTATTATTATCAATTGTTTTTGTTTTGGCCCATGGCCCACCATAAATTTTTCTATAAGGCCCCCTACAAAAAAAAGGTTGCCTATCCCTGATCTAGATTAATGTGTAATCCAGAAGTAATGCTTTATCTTAGATGCAATATCTGAAAGATTTTTAAATGGCCCCAGATCATTTCTTTATTACAAAACAATACATTATTAACAGAAAAATTATCTGCTTTGGAGAGTTAAAAATCTTTCCAAATCCTCCTCTTCCAAAACTGGTATTTTAAGAATTTAAATGGCACCAGATCATTTCTTTATTACAAAACAATACATTATTAACAGAAAAATTATATGCTTTGGAGAGTTCAAAATCTTTCCAAATCCTCCTCTTCCAAAACTGGTATTTTAAGAACCCAGATCTAACTAGTCATTTAGTTCTAAAATTGTACAATAATTATATTATAACCATAGCCATCACCAGAAACAATCATATCTGCTATTTTAGCTCCATGTATTCTGCTGCTTCAAATGATATGGAAGATCTTGTAACATAAACTGATTCTTTTCTGTCTTCTTGCCAAAGTGCCACTGGCTTTTGGTAGGGGATGTAAATGGAAAATCCTTATTCTGATATAGCACATAAGAACACTTCAGAGGTTCAGTCTTTGCTGATATCAAAGCAAGTCACAAATCTCTTTTCCATAAACACAAGTGAACTTCCCATTTTTTCATCCATCTAATGGCAAGAGCTATATTGATACATGTGTTATTACTAGTAAACTGCTAAACAACAACAAGCTATGCAACATATTAGATAAAGTAAGTGCTAGTAATCACCATTATATTCTCATAGTGATTTCTACAGCAAATATTCCAAGGAAACAGATCCTAATTAAGAACAAAACTATCAACTGGACTTGACTTGACAGACTATTTTAAGAAATATTGGAAATCAAATTATTATTTCTACACCCCAATCATCCATTCTATTGACACTTTAATTAATCATCTTCATCAAATAATCCAAGCAGCAAATAACCATTTCCATTTGCTGGTGGAACAAAGAGCTCTAATAATCTAAAAAATAGGTCAATTATGATCACAGCAAATTCAAAGCTGAAAAACTTGCCTTCAAAGTTTATTAATAACTATAAAAAAGAAATAAATAAAACTTGCCAAAAGCCTAGAGAACTTTATGCACAAGGTAAGTAAAGAAAACATCTGGAAGGATTGTTTCTATCAGATTAATAAAACCGAAACTGCTTATTCTCTTCTATTTCAGGTCAATACTTAGGATGACAATCTCACTAAAGATCATAACAACATAATTAGTTTTCTAGTTAATTATCATTTCCAAAATGATCATGTTGTCAATAACATCACACAGGAGACTCTAATCTCTTTCAATAGCAATTTTGATCCTTTGTTTATCTTTTAGGAAATCAAACCAACCATTAATTCTCTCAAACCCAACAAAGCTCCAGGAATTGATAGAATTACTGCCCCTTCAGTTCATATCTTTGAGGCAGTTCCAATCATTTTTGTTGATGCCATCTTAATTACTGTTATCAAACAGATATTTCCAAAAGTTTAGAAAA
This sequence comes from Olivierus martensii, assembly GCA_000484575.1. NCBI lineage: Eukaryota > Metazoa > Arthropoda > Arachnida > Scorpiones > Buthidae > Olivierus > Olivierus martensii. Next base: position 39,810 of record AYEL01070687.1, on the reverse strand, counting down.
GGATTTTTTCAAGTTTATTCCAAAAAGAAATAACCCTACTTACTTCATTACTAATTAATAGAAATTTTTACTCAATTTTCTACATCCACTGCAATTTGGATTTCTCAACCATTCGTACCATTTCCAATATTATTAGTAATAATCTTCTAGTCTGAAACATCATACTTGTTTCAATGACTAAGGTGGCTTTTTGATCAAAAGTCCCCTTAAAGTCAATACTCTTCCTAAGACTGGCCTTCTACATTAACTCAAATCAGATAACTGCTCTCAAAATATATTCTCCTGACTAAAAGTTCTCTCTCTGACAGGGAATCAGGGCACTTCAAAACAATTCAGTCACTAAACCAGTCATCAGAGGCTGCTTTCTAATAGAAATTTTTACTCAATTTTCTACATCCACTGCAATTTGGATTTCTCAACCATTCGTGCCATTTCCAATATTATTAGTAATAATCTTCTAGTCTGAGAGAAACATCATACTTGTTTCAATGACTAAGGTGGCTTTGTGATAGAAATTTTTACTCAATTTTCTACATCCACTGCAATTTGGATTTCTCAACCATTCGTACCATTTCCAATATTATTAGTAATAATCTTCTAGTCTGAAACATCATACTTGTTTCAATGACTAAGGTGGCTTTTTGATCAAAAGTCCCCTTAAAGTCAATACTCTTCCTAAGACTGGCCTTCTACATGAACTCAAATCAGATAACTGCTCTCAAAATATATTCTCCTGACTAAAAGTTCTCTCTCTGACAGGGAAGCAGGGCACTTCAAAACAATTCAGTCACTAAACCAGTCAACAGAGGCTGCTTTCAAGACTAAGTCTGGCTCAGAGTTCTGGACAATCTTTTATAATCTCATGCAGATTAATTAATTATACTTCCTGAAAACTACTTTATTCAGGGCTTTCTTAGTGATATAATTCTTTTCATCTCCAACAGGGAGCAAGATAACCTCCAAAATAAGGCAAACAACATTCTCTCAAGAATTTCAGATTGGGCAATGAACAAGCTTAATATTAATATGAATAAGATTGTACGACTGTTTCTATACCAAAAATTCTTAAACAGGATTACTATTAAAATAAAGAAATTTGATAACTTAAATAATATTAGTAAACTTATTTAAAATTAAAATTTTTTCTGTAAATTTCAAATTTATGAATAGTTTAATTTATCTTCAGATGAACAAATAAAATTTGAATATTCAACATTAAGAATTAAAAATAAAATCCTGAGTGAAGAAAAATATAGCAATATCAAACAGTTCCATGTATTTGGCATTCAAATGTGCTGCATCTTCTCTGTGGTTTCATTGCAGATAAAACATATAGCTGAGGAAAACTGTTCTGATGGAGATGCATAATTTTTTCTGAGAAAGGTACATAACTCATCAAACAGGATGTTCATGAAGATATTTTAAATAAATCTGTACTAAGAAGATAAGATTTATTTATAGATAAAAATAATATTTTTGCAAAATTTAAAATTTATAAAAGTTTAGTTATTTTTTTTAAACTCAAAAATAATCTGAATTTTGATTTGATATTCTGAAAATTAAGTTGATGTTTAGAAAAAAATCATTATTAGGAAAATTTCATTACTGTATTATGATTTCAAGAATATTTTTAAACACTAAAATTTTTATTAATAACTGAAATAGCATACCACTTTTAATTTATCCTTAAATACACGTCTTTCTATTAAATTAAATTCAGTCCGAAAACCATTTTCATCCAAATTTATAATTCCTGTTAATCCTTCAAAATGAATCTGAAAAATTCAAATTTTTATAAAATTGATAAAAATAAGAGAAAAGTAAAATATTGTAATACAAAATACAAGCATAACACAATTATTTTTATTATTCAATTATATCATTGATAGTGTTAGTTAAAAACATAAAACAAATCAGTTGAAATTCAAGCATGAAATTTATCTTGTTTCTCTTAACTGAATTATTAATTTGTATTTTGTTTTTATATTGGAAATTGCTTGTTTAGTAAATGTTTATGATTTTAAATTCTTCTAAATAGCTTTTGTTACATAATATAGTTCATAGGGGTAGAATGACCCCTATAAGCTACACTATGTGAAGTAGAATCTTTCTACCCCTCTAAGCTATTATATTAGCATAAAGTAAATTAGAATACCACATGATTAGCAATCCCTCATCGTCTGAATGGTTTGGGATCAATTCTGTATCCCACATTTCCATATTTTTTCAGAAAGAGTTTCTGGTCCAAGTTACTTTTCATAATTTTTGCTGACTTCATTATGGATAATATCACTCAATGAATTGTTTTTCTTTAATCTACTCTTCATCATTTAATAATTTGTTAATTATACAGATTACAAAAAGATGTTTTTGGTAAAATTTGATTAATTAACTAAACTATTTTATTAGATACATTAATGCACTTTTGTTCAAAATGTAGTTAACAGTACTGTAACTTATATATTTTTAAGATTTTAAGCATTTTAATAATTCTAAATATGCACATGAAGAACTCTTAAAATATTCGTAATATTGTTTATTTTAATGTGATTGATAGTAAACATTTCTTTTTTGCTTTTTGGGAAACGAATATTCTATTTGGTTAATATTAAATCATCGTGTGTATTAAATATATTGCTGTTGTATTTTGATAATGCATTACAGATATACTGCTATGTTCAAATTTTGCTAAAATATTCTTATTTAATTCCCAATATTATTAAAATCTAGGAATTTGCTAATACATAAAATATAAAACAGTTTTTACAATTATTTTAGAAATAAATAATAAAATTTATAATATATAAATTGTCTAATTGCCTGTTTTCAATTATAAAAAAAATGGCAGACATTCAAACTTCTTAGTTAATCCATGGTCTATAAATATATATTTACAGACCATGGTTACTCTTAAATATAACCCAACTATCTATTAGTTATATCCAACTATTTATTGAATTTTAATGAAATTTAGCAAGATATTCAAATCATATTGAAGATCTCGATGATTCGTATGTTTTAAAATAGTAGAGATTTAATCAAGCATTTAATGCTCTGAGGTGCACAATGATTATTGAAGTGCACGATTAATGCGTTTAAACGGCCGGATTGACCAACATGGAAACGCTTTGATTTTCCACTCTGAAGGTCCTGGAAAATTCTTTTTAAAATGTTTATCATGAAATCTGGGCCGGCCTGTTCATCCCTGTCCTCCACAATCCGGCTGACCCCTCTGCAGGGATGGGCAGCCTGTAGAAGGGCTTGTTTTGCCCTGTCATTTATGTATTCTTCTAGAATGGAAACTGACATCTGTTAAAAAAATGCGTTTAAACGATTTAATGCTCTGTAATAACAGCGGAACTGTTTAACACATTTTTATGACATGCAACATATAAGTTGTCATTGAAGATGATTTTTATGATATATTTTAATTTCTTATCTTTAATTATTCTAGAATAATTTTGTAATGTGTCATAATTCTGTTAAATCTCATAAGGAATATGTTTGGCAGTCATTTCATAACCCATTATGGACTGGTAAACTGACTGATTTTAAACCCCATCCATCAATCAGTTTACCAGTCCGTAATGGGTTCTTAATAATTTTTTGAAGGATTGGGTTTGGCCAGAGCCTTCAAAAAACTGGATGTTGCAGACCAGGAATTGAATCTGCATTTTCCATACAATAAATGGTTGTTTTACCACGCAGCCATAGGACATATTCGGAAATAATTGATTAATTCCTTTCAGAACTGCTTGCTGTGTTTAAAATTACAGTATATGGTCCACCTTTTAATACTACTATGGAGTGGAAAGAGGATTAGCTTAAACCACGCAGCCATAGGACATATTCGGAAATAATTGATTAATTCCTTTCAGAACTGCTTGCGGTGTTTAAAATTACAGTATATGGTCCACCTTTTAATACTACTTTGGAGTGGAAAGAGGATTAGCTTAAAAAAAATATATATATATATATGGCTAAGTTTATATTGCTGTGTAAGGCCCGAATACACGCTCATGAGAGATCCTTTATGGATCATTATTTTTTTATATATTGTAGGCCCAGTGTCGAATCTAAGCCGATTGGACCAATTTCACCCAATCGCACCCCGCGCTTGAGGGCCTCTCGTTGAGACAAAATGAAAAAAAAAAGCTAATAAATAACTCCGCCCAAGAAGCCATATAGTTGACTGGCCAGTCCCAAGTCTGGATAAAGGAGGAGGGTTGGCGTCAGGAAGGGCATCCGGCCGTAAAAACACCCTGCCAAGTCTTTATGATGAGTGGTACCCATGATTCAGATAATGCTAGGGCGTTCCCCGGTGTAGGCGACGCGCAGTCCCTTAGGCGCCCGAGGGCTGTGAGAAGTAGGCTAGGGCTATCGCATCAAGAGCGGGTGCGACTAAAGAAGCTAGCTCGAAGACCTCTACTTGTAAGGATTGCATCACTCAACGTAGGCACCATGACAGGAAGAGGAAGGGAAATTGTGGACATGATGGAAAGAAGAAAGATCGATGTCATGTGTGTACAAGAAACAAGATGGAAGGGGGACAAGACAAGAGAACTGGGAGAAGGTTACAAGATTTTCTACAGCAGTGCAAGTAAAGAGGGCAGAAATGGAGTAGGGATCATCACCTCACGAAAGATGAAGGAAAACATCATAGAAGTAAGTCGCCGAAATGACAGGATTATGAGGATGAAGCTGGACATAGGGGAAACAATCCATGTTGTTAGTGCTTATGCGCCACAGGTTGGTACAAGTATGGAGATGAAAGATACTTTTTGGAAAACCATGGATGAAGAACTAAGACAACTGGAAGAGAAAGATAGAGTTATCATCGGAGGGGACCTTAATGGACACATTGGAACCAATAAGAGAGGCATAGAAAGAATCCATGGAGGGCATGGTTTTGGGGACAGGAACCAGGAGGGTGAACAAATCATTGATTTTGCTGTGGCTTTCGACTTTGCCTTGGCCAACTCTTTCTTCAACAAGAAAGAAGAGCACTTGGTCACCTTCAAAAGTGGTGGAAATAGCACACAGATTGACTACTTTCTGTACAGGAGAAAACATCTGAAGGAAGTGAAGAATTGCAAAGTCATCCCCAGTGATCACGTAGCAACACAACACCGTCCAATGCTCATGGATCTCCACCTCTTGAGGCCTGCAGGCAGGGAGAAAGTGAAGACTAGGGTTAAGGTGAGGAAGACCAAGTGGTTCAAACTAAAAGACACAGTTTTGAGGAGCAGATTTAAGGAAACTGCCCTGCAGAGAGTTTCCATGGACTTTGAGGATGTTCAAGAGTGGTGGAATAGAAATGCAGAGGTCATCAGGTGTACTGGCAGGGAAATCTTGGGAGAAACAACAGGAAAATGCTGGGAAAACAAGGAAAGCTGGTGGTGGAACCAGGAAGTGCAGGCAGCAGTACAGGAGAAGAGAAAGGCAAAAAAGAAGTGGGACTCAACACATGCCCCAGCAGACCTAGAAGTCTTTAAGGTCAGGAATAAGCAGGCAAAGAAGAAGGTGGCACAGGCAAAGGCCAAGGCATGTCAAGAATTGTACGATGACCTAGAAACGCCGGAAGGGCAGAAGAAAATATATAGCATTGCCAAACACAGAAGCCAGACAGCAAAAGATATTACACACATCAAGCAGATCAAGAATGTCAATGGAGAAATCCTGAGGAACACTGGGAAGATACAGGATAGATGGAAAGAGTACTTTGAGGAGCTGCTAAACGTCGAGAATGAACGAAAGTACCATGAAGATGGAATACCAAATGAGGGATTGACAAGAGACATCACAAAGAGTGAAGTAAAGGTGGCACTGAAGCAGATGAAAAATGGGAAAGCAGTAGGGCTGGATGGAATCCCAGCTGAAGCCTGGAAGGCCCTTGGAGAAGAAGGGCTGGACCTACTATGGGACCTCTTGGGGAAGATTTACAGAGAGGAGGAGATACCAGACGAATGGAGAGAAAGTATTATTGTCCCAATTTACAAGGGAAAAGGGGACATCCAAATGTGTGGCAACTATAGAGGAATTAAACTAATGTCACATACCATGAAGATCTTGGAGAGAATCCTGGACAAAAGACTGAGAGCTGAAGTTAAGATTGGGGGTCAACAGTTTGGTTTCATGCCAGGAAAATCAACCATTGATGCAATCTTCTGCCTGAGACAAATGATGGAGAAGTTCAGAGAGAAACAGCAAGAACTCCACCTGGTCTTCATCGACATGGAAAAGGCATATGACAGAGTACCAAGACAAGAAGTTTGGAGAAGCCTCAGACTTAGAAATGCACCAGAGAAATATGTCCGGTTAATCCAAGAAATGTATAGGAAAACCACGACAAAAGTACGAACCTGCCTAGGAGAAACGAGCAGCTTTGAAGTGGGTGTGGGTCTCCATCAGGGCTCGGCACTGAGCCCTTATCTGTTCAACACAGTGATAGATGTCCTATCAGAAAAGGTCAGGGAAGAAGCACCTTGGAACATGCTATATGCAGATGATGTAGTTTTATGCGCAAGATCTAGAGCAGAGGTCGAAGAAAAGCTGGAGAATTGGAGGAAAGCTTTAGAAGACAGAGGACTGAAAATCAGCAGAAGCAAGACAGAATATTTGGCCTGCAACATAGGGACCCAGGAAAATGAGGAGCTGAAGCTAATGGAAACAACAGTTAGGAAAACAGACCACTTCAGATACCTTGGTTCGATTGTGGATGAATTGAGCGAGACAGGTAGAGAAGTGAATAACAGAATACAGGCAGGTTGGAAAAATTGGAAAGAAGTCTCTGGAGTCCTATGTGATAAGAAGATCCCTGTGCGTCTAAAGGGCAAAGTATACAGGACAGTGGTGAGACCAGCAATGCTGTATGGAACGGAAGCACTCCCCCTTAAGAAATCCAATTTACAAAGGATGAAGGTGGCAGAAATGAGAATGTTAAGATGGATGTGCGGAGTGACACGAGCAGACAGGATTAGAAATGAACACATCCAAGGGACAGTGAAGGTTACGGATATTGCAAGTAAAATCCAAGAAAGTAGATTAAGATGGTTTGGCCATTTAATGAGAAGAGATGAGGACTACACGGGCAAAAGACTTATGAACATAAAAGTTGAAGGAAGGAGGAAAAGAGGACGACCCAAGAGAAGGTGGCAAGACATCGTGGATGACGATCTGAGATCAAAGGGTCTCAGAAGGGAATGGACAAAGGACAGAACGCAATGGAGAAAGCTCATCAAAAACAGCGACCCCATATAGAAATGGGAAGGTGCTTGATGATGATGTACATGAAAAAGCTAATAAATGAAGAATAATGGTTTAGATTTATTATTATGGCTAGACTTTTTACACCCCAGACTTCGAACAACTAATTTTTGTAGATCCATAAAAAGAAAACTTTTTCTTAGAAAAATCGAATGTGAAGGAATCGATTTTATTTTATCTCTCAGAACATGTGGGCAAAAATTTTCTATTTAAATTAGCACTATTTTTGCAGATTCCAATGTATTCTTGTCTAATATTTTGAAAATATTTTCTGAGTATTCAAATAAATTAACGTCGAGTGAACCTTATTTTTAATTAAAAATAAGTACTCGTACTATATGTGAATATTGCCAGAAAATATCAAAAAAAAATTTCACTTCATTTTCGACTTAACCTCAGAGCTTTCGATCGTACATATTTCATAACTTAACATATTTCTAAATATTTAAGTCGGTCTTTAAGGGGCGCTGGCCATTTTCTGTTTTATTATTATTATTGTAGTAAGACAATTATTTTTTATACATAATTTATATGGTGAGCGGATTGGGCCATCGCCAATCAAAACTGACAACTCGAAGGGCGCGACAAAAATTTTCGCTCAGAATGCTAAAATCTCTAGAGCTGGTACTGTCTGTATCCAACAAGTGAATCATTAATTCTCTTCTTACTAGGAATGTTATCGAAGGTTCTATCATTATTACTGATAATTGATGAAGATATATCCAATGGCAATAATTAGTTTATAATCATTTTAAAGAAAATCATTCAATAAACTTCATAGATCTCGATTTTTCCTGGATAAATACGCAGAGAATTTTAAAATGTTCGGGTCACTTTTAAACTATTCCAAAAATCAGCTCAAATCATAATATAATTCAAATCAGATTTTTATTTCATTTTTGAGACAAAACAAATCAATTATATTTTGCACTGTTTGATAAAATCATTGATATTTTTAAAGTTCCTTTTAATTTTCATAAGTATTAATTTAACCATTTTCGTGTATTTTCATATGTTGATTTAATTTGTCCAAAAAGAAAAGACGAAAATCTTTCGATTATGACAGGGTTTTTCAAATTTTGGAACGCGCCCCACTAGGGGGACGCGTGTCTATTCCAAGGGGGTGGGGGAAGAATTCAAAAAATATCATTTTTGAGACAGACAAATAAAAAAGAAATTCAAATTGATGTAAAGAAAAATTAATCAGCAAAAGGGTTATAAATACAGTACAAATATTCATGTACCGAAAAACTTTCTGCTGTAACTGTTTTAAAGATAACAAAACGATCTCGTTTAAAGTGAATAGCGATATCTTCCATGACACCCGATTTGAGAGAATTTTTGCTGAAAAACAAGCCTACCCATTGCATTAAACATATGTTCCAATTTTTTTTTTTTTTTTGTAAGATTTGTTTAATTGTATTAAAAATTATCACACTATAATAAATATATATATTTTTATGTATAAGAACTTTATTTATATAGAATATAGTATATTGTTTTGTAATATTAAACTGTAAGTAAAAAGTATTTATAAAATTAGACTGTTATGGAATGAGGAGGACCAAGTTTTTATGAAGAAAAGGGACGCAGACACACAAAGTTTGGAAACCACTGGATTACGATATATTATAATTATGGGTGAGTTCAAACCTCAACAGTAAATCATCACTGATTAGTCTCTTTTGATGTCAGAAATAACTCAACATCAGTATGTTTCTGGAACGACTTGCTGAGTGTGGAGATAAGGCGGCGGCTAACATGGTGATGATGAAGACAATAATTAATGTTATAACTTCATTAGCGTCATTAGAAAGCACTAAAATTTATCTGCCAGTAAACAACGACGATTATAATGATTTATAACACACTCTAACGTATAACTTCATTAGCGTCATTAGAAAGCACTAAAATTTATTTGCCAGTAAACAACGACGATTATAATGATTTATAACACACTCTAACTTTTAAAATCTAATCATCTAGTAGGAACTACTTTCCGCGACGTTGGATAAACGGTGTAAACTGGTGTCAACACTCTCACCATTTTTTCTCCGCGATTACTGTGATGATTGTTTGATGAGCTCAACACTGATTGGCTTGTTGAGCTTTGAAATTGTTTGCTGAGATTTTTTACTCATCACTGATTTCTGTTGAGGTTTGAAACGCACCCACTCTATATTATTTTGCAATGTTACTGCCATCACGTTTGTCACTTATTGAAAGAAGTAACATTCTGTCAAATGAAAGTGCTTTTGATTCCCCTGAGGTCTGCCATCACGTTTGTCACTTATTGAAAGAAGTAACATTCTGTCAAATGAAAGTGCTTTTAATTCCCCTGTTTGTTAAGGGTTAGAACATGTCCACCGTTTGACTCCGCGTGTCATAAAAGGGACTAAAGGGGTTATCTCGTACCATTCGGCGGTTGTCGCGTCCGTCACTGGGGGTCCCTTCGCGAGTTCCTATACGGAACCGGGACTGCTGGCGGTGCCCATATCCACCACTAGGATCCGCGATGGAACCCTATACGGAAACCAGATGCCCGCCTACCACCATTTTCGCACCACGCGTCGTATTCTGGGATAAGTAGCAACAGAGAACTCCGAGAGAGGGATTAAAAAAAAGTGCTTCGGATACGAGTTAATTTTTTATTTATTGTCGTTGATAAACAAATAGAATATATGTGACTATCTCGAACTCATCGATAATGTCGATTCTTGTATTTTTGAATAGAAACAATTGTTAATTAAAAATGTGTATTTATTTATAAACGTTACTTATTCTATTTATAAATATGAGCCATATTTTGAGAAGCCCTGTGAAAAATATCCAATCGAGCCCCCCACTAACTTAATCCGACACAATGCAGGCCTATATATTTTCTTTTCTTTCTTCTTCTCATTTATGATTTTATTTTTTGAATATATAACATTATTATTATTAGTCACAAATCATTACAATTTGTTAATCCAATAAATTAAATTATGAACTATAAGATTCTAATCGTAAAATTTCGAGAGAGTTCCAGCTCCGATCCGGCGAATGTTTGATCAGAAAGTATTTATTTATAAACGTTACTTATTCTATTTATAAATATGAGCCATATTTTGAGAAGCCCTGTGAAAAATATCCAATCGAGCCCCCCACTAACTTAATCCGACACAATGCAGGCCTATATATTTTCTTTTCTTTCTTCTTCTCATTTATGATTTTATTTTTTGAATATACAACATTGTAATGATTTGTGACTAATAATAATAGAAAAACTTTCGAACAGGCTTGACAAGCAGATTCATCAGCAGTTCTCAGCGCCATCTCGAGAATTAAATGGAATTAAATGGTCTGCAAATACCCCGGGGAAGAAAAGCACAGGGGGCATCAGACGACAACGATATGGGAAACTAATTCCGAAGGAGGGTGGAAACTAATTCTAAGAAAATACCGCCTTTTTCATTATTTGACATCAGATAAGAAGAGAGATTTGAAACGACGAATTAGAACAACATTCTAGAACTCAGTCCTCTCCTATAAATGCTTCTGGATAAAATGATACGAGGTTTCCGCTTCGCTTCACCCTTTTCCTTTTTGACGCATCTTTTCCCTTCGGAAGCCGACTTAACGAATCCCCATTACAGAAAAGGAAAAGTCTGAATACACAAAAGGGTTCAGATTCATCGAGATGTCTCCTAGTTCTTCCAAGACGAGTGGATTGCAGACCTTATATCTCTTTCGGAATTAAATATGAAACAATTAGATTTGGAACTCGGGTCATAGATGGTCTCTCTCTCTTCCATTTGTGTTCAGGTTAGGTTAGTTTTGTTACGTCGCCATATCCTCATGGGATATTCTTTATCTGGCGGCGGCCATTTATAGCTCCCATCACAGGCTGGCCAGCACCCATGATGGGGTCAACCAGATGGTTGAAGGATGGGGTTCAACAGGCCGGGCCCGGACCCCTGGTGAAAAATTGGAGGTGTGGGACCCGGATTTGAACCCGGATCCTCCAGGGTGGTAAGCCGAAGCTTTCCCACGCGGCCATCATTTGTGTTCAGTAATGCTAAAATTCATGATATGATTAAATATATAATGACATTTACTTTTTATAATGATTTTTTATTTTCATGCTTATAAAGTATTTTTATAAATATACATGATGATAATGATAATTTATATTCGAAAATTCGAAAGAAAGTCTATGCTGAAAAAAGAAAAACCTTTTCATTTTTCAATAAAAAACAGAATATAATTATGAATATAATGAATGTTTATAATTTGTTTTATTTGTATTTCAATATCATCTTCAAATGGTTTTCTCGTTAACTTACTTTCACAAAAACCAAATCAAATACAGTAGTTCAGAAGTTATGGGTGGAATCTCAGAAGTTTGAACGCCCACCATTTTTAAATGAATGAAGCTAGTAATTTTATTTAAAATTTTAAAGGTTAAATTTATTAATCTGATCTCCTTACTGAAGTTCATAAAAATAATCATATAATTCAAAAGTTATTAAGAATAAACATCCGAAGGCGGCCGGATGGCCAAATGGTAATGCTGTCGGCGTGCCACGCAGCAGGACCTGAGTTCGCGTCCCAGTTCTGGTAACTCCTGAAAAGTTTTTCGGGATGCTGGGCCCGGCCCGGTGATCACCGTCCCTCACTATCCGGTCCCCCTCCACGGGCGTGGGTGCAGCCCGTAGTTGGAACTGGCTTCACCCCTTAGTAATCTTACTGATTGGAAAGGGGTGTAAAATATGCAAAAAAAAAATATCCGAAGTCAGAAAGTCATATATTATATATAATAATAAAGGAATCGCGGCCGGATGGCCAAATGGTAATGCTGTCGGCGTGCCACGCAGCAGGACCTGAGTTCGCGCCCCAGTTCTGGTAACTTCTGAAAAGTTTTTCGGGATGCTGGGCCCGACCCGGCGATCCCCTCCCTCACTATCCGGTCCCCCTCCACGGGCGTGGGTGCAGCCCGTAGTTGGAACTGGCTTCACCCCTTAGTAATCTTACTGATTGGAAAGGGGTGTAAAATATGCAAAAAAAAAATATCCGAAGTCAGAAAGTCCTCCATCATATATTATATATAATAATAAAGGAATAAGAGTGTGAGGTCCATGTTTCTGCGCATCTGCGAACTCCCGGACCGGAAGTGCCGCCATTACTATTTTCTCTCGCTTCGAACCTTTAGCTTGTTTTAGAAGACTAAATTCCAATCTCATTATAAATTTTGTTTTAAATTATCACAGTTTACTTCCTATTTATGTTTGTATTCTTCTTTTTGAAATTTGACTTTGATTTCTGGTTGCGCATCTGCGAACTCCCGGACCGGAAGTGCCGCCATTACTATTTTCTCTCGCTTCGAATCTTTAGCTTGTTTTAGAAAACTAAATTCCAATCTCATTATAAATTTTGTTTTAAATTATCACAGTTTACTTCCTATTTATGTTTGTATACTTCTTTTTGAAATTTGACTTTGATTTCTGGTTTTTTCGATCGAAAAATATTGGGTATTCCCGGACTCCAGGGTTCAGTTTGCATTCGAAGCGTCAAGGCTACATAAACATTGCATTTAAATAATATTTTATTCATTTCAAAAATTATAATTATTTTTATTTTAAGATAATAATTATAATTATGATATATATATCATAATTATATTATTTTGCAATATTACTGCCATTACGTTTGTCATTTATTGAAAGAAGTAATATTCTGAAAGAATGTTACTTCTTTCAATAAATGACAAATGTGATGGCTGTAATATTGCAAAAAAATGAGTGCTTCTGATTCCCCTGTGGGTTAGGGGTTAGAACATGCCCACCGTTTGACTCCGCGTGTCATAAAAGTGACTAAAGGGGTTATCTCGTACCATTCGGCGGTTGTCACGTCAGTCACTGGGGGTCCATTCGCGAGTCCCTATACGGAACCGGGACTACATAACTGAATCGGTAAATCGATAGTTTGTTAGTTGCCAGATTTATGTAAAGAAAATTTCAAATTTTGGTCTAAAGAAAGAAAACAAGCAAAAGCATTGAAGGATGTGTTAAATAAACGAAAAAAATCTCAAATTTTGACAAAAAAACAAAAGAAACTTTTTTTGGTTTATTTAGGCACATAGCGGCCAGGAGCTAACTAGGTTTTATACAATTGGATTACAGGTTTTAGAAAATGTAAAAATAGAAATTATTATATATTTTTCATGGCATAGCATTCTTGTCGAATTTCAAGAAAATGTACTAATTACTACAGAAATTATAAATATAAATCATCCTTGATGTAAACCAGGGCTGTGCAATAAACGGTCCGCGGGCCGCATGCGGCCCACCAAGCCATTTTGTGCGGCCTGCGAGGCTTTCACGATTTGTGATATAATATTACTTTTTAATGTTTTTTCACTTTTTTTTATGAGTATAATATTACTTTTTAATATTTTTCACTTTTATTTATTACTTTTTTTGGATTAATAAAAAGAATCCTAAAATTGAATTATATTAACTCAATTAATTTATTTTTCTTAATTATTAGTAATTTATTTAACGATCAACAAGCTATCAATGATATCACATTTTTATAAGATTTTCAATCACGTCAATTTTAGTTTTAGCTATTTCAGTTTAAAGTTTTCAATTGTGACTGTATTTTAGTTATTTTTGGTTTTTAACACTCACCATTTCAGTGATTGTGTGACCATTATTATGAGATTCTATTTTGATTTTATTTTACGTTTTAATTTAATTTTTATTTTACCATCAGTTCGTTGCATTTGTGAAATGAGAGAGAAAAAACGTAAAATACAAAATGAAAATAGAGTATATTAGTAGCGGTGGGAAAATGACTTTTTCATATCAAATCAAAAACTGCTTTGTTTGACGAACGTTTTCCTAACTTTTGTGATTTTGGTAGGAAAGTAATATCAACGTTTGATAGTACTTATTTGTATGAAAGTGCATTTTCTTACCTGAAAATAGTTAAGAATCGATTCAGAATCTGTCTTGGAGATTCTTTTCTTTTACGTATTCCGCGGATAGCTCAACAGGAATGGATGTAAATATCCAGTCCTTGTAAATGCTGCTGCCCGCCCTCATTTACCACATTAAATAGGTATGTACAGTACATACATACTTTTCTTATATTTTTTAACTGTTTATATTTTATAACTTTTTGTTAACATGTTTATTAGATCAATCTGGTAAATATAATTTTGTAATAAGGTTTGTTAATCTGGAAATAAAATTGGCTTCCAAAAAGCGTTATATTTATGCGTTCCGTTTGTTGAGACAATAGCCCAAGTAGCAAAGCCCATGCCCTTTTTTGTAACTGCGGCCCTCCATATCTGTAGTAAACACTGCTATGGCCCTCGGTTTCATTATATCTGGACAGCATTGATGTAAACACACAGACAGCTTAGTGATGTTATAAAATTATATTAAAAGTGAGCAGAGTTGTAAAACTTCAAATCAAATTAGATATTCAGAATAAACTAACTCACCGATTTCATTTGATCAACAATTTGTTTTCCTTGTGCCCAGGTGTTTCTTGAATAACAAGCCATCGGCACCGGATTTGGTCGAAAATAAGAACCAAGTTCCGTTAACGCTGACGCATAGTAGAAAACTGCATCATAGATAAGAGCAAACTGTGTCTGAAATAAAATTAAAATAATTTATTTTTATCAATAATAATTTATGTGACTAAGTGATTCTGTTATGTAAAAATATTTCATTTAAAACAAAAAAACAATGAATGAAAAAACTGTTGAAACACGTGAAGCATTATCTTGCCATTATAAAAAATACTGACAAGATAACGCTTCATGTGTTATGAATTTAGCAATAAGTTGCTGTTTGATTAATAATCAAACAGCAACTCATAAGTTCTTTTAGATTTTGACGAAAAGAACTTATGAGAGATTAGAATCAGAAAATGAACATTATAATAAATATAACATTATTTTTATGTATATAAATATATTGCATCTATAATAAGGATGCTAATAATTGTGCTCTTATTTCTTTATATAGATTTCTGCTTTTGTTTGATTCTGTACGGATTTCTTTCTACAATTCCATTCAGATGTTATTAACCAGTAAGTGATAGGGCCATTCAAGAATCAATTATAGACTATTCAAACCTCTGATGAGTTCGATAGGAAGATGAAGAATGAGATCAATAAACTCCTTTCCGAATACGAATATCTTCTAAAAATATGAAGGAGTGGGACCAGACATTCGATGCCGGATTCTCATGTAGTTGAAGTTTAGAAAGATTATATGAATTAATCTTTTCGTTTATGTTTAATGCAATCCGATAAATAATTTCCATAAGAAGATTTGAAATGCACATTCTTTTCTGATCTTATTTTCCCATCAGCACACTTACAAATTTTTAAAGTAACAGGTATTCAGGGCACTCACGAACTGCATATATTCGTAAAAAAGGCAGTCGTATTGTGAAGAATCATGAATCGATAAATCAGCCATATTTTCGGATATAAATCTAGCATTTTTCTTCGCGACAATTTGACAAATCACCTCAATACAGTAATTTGTTTAAATTAGGCTAACTTGTAAGCTATAATGTGCAGATTTTTCTATACACAATGTGAGAATCAGTCCGAATTGCCCGCATGGAGACTTTTTCGTCTAGAAAAATAAGACGATTGAAGAAACAATAGATTTATCAGATCACTTTTCTACAATAAAGAAATCTGACCGATTTTAATAGAACGATGAAAGGGGAGAACTATTGTGTTTAGAGAGAGAGGATAGAGTTGAAGAATCGACTTGTTGGTATCGGACGAACGACAAGTGTTAGAAAGAGATATAGTTGGTCTTTCGAAAATGTAGGAGAAAAAGAGAAGCCGTGTTCCTTTCAGTCGGGACGAAGATGGCATTCATCCAAAGAAAAAATATAGACAAAAGAAAGAAGATAGAAGAATAAATATCTTTCTCTTCTATGTATGTTCACACAATCCAGATTTATCGTAAACACTGTTTAGAATTAGATATTACTTTGTGTTCTGCTGCTAATCAACTTTTTAACAACAATACAGGAAATAATATTCCATTATTTTTTAAATTACAAAAAAATAGAATTAACAACCTCGCATTAACTATAGCAGTTAACGAAAATGAGCGGAAAACTAAAATTAAAATCAATAATTACATGAACATCATAAATTTATATTCCGATATTGATTTTAAACTACATTTTAGATTAAACAGATCCTCTGTCGAAGTAAGAATACTTTTTCTTTTGGCTTTTATAAGTAACATACAGTATATATTACAATAAAATAATTGATTAATATTTTTTGTAATCTAAATTTTGAAAACAATTTATATGAAAATATACATTTAATAAGAAATACAAAATAATCACTGTATATATAATATATCGATATATATTATAAACTACCTAATTTAACTTAGATGTGATCTTTATATAGAATTCTATTTATATACCGGTATTAGTATTAAAGTTTTAAATCTCAGTATTATATATTTAAACAAACTAAGATATAGCTTAAAAACTTTTTAAATCTGAATTTGATTATATACATATAGGCCTAATTAGTGGAAAATTTAAAAATTTTTTATGTTCAGTAAAATATTACTTGTAAGTCATTTATTAGCCAAATAAAATAATTAAATCTATATATATCTAGTAGCTATGAAAGCACATTTCAGCTTCACTTTGTTTATTTACTTTATATTTTTAACTTTTTATTTATATATAAAACTTTTTTCTTGCAGAAAATTGTTCAAATATATAAAAGTATGCAGATAAATAAAAAATTTAGACGCCCCAGAATTCCAGTGGAAAAAGTTATATTGATGTCTATTTGAACATTAGCAAATCAAGAAAGTCATCGTTCGATAGCAGATAAATTTGGACTCTCTAGAGGTCATGCCAATATGGAATTTGCAAAGTTTTGCATTAAAATTAGCTCCATAAGCTCAACATTTATATCCTGGCCAAAAGGAGATGACTTTGTTAAAACTGTTGAAAATTTTAATAGATTACGTGGAGGTAATAGTTTTCCTAATGTAGTGGGCTGTATTGATGGCAGCCACATTCCAATTAAATGCCCAAGTAACGACAAATCAAGTTATTATAATCGTAAAGGATTTTACTCTGTTATATTACAGGCTATATGCAATTCTGAAAAATGCTTTATTGATGTGTTTGTTGGGTGGCCAGGTGCTTCAAATGATGCTCAAGTGTGGAAAATGAGTCCACTTTTCCAAAAAATGCAGTTAAAGAAGCGCGATTATTTTATTCCTGAAACCCATTTGATTGGTGACTGGTGGCCAGGTGCTTCAAATGATGCTCGAGTGTGGAAAATGAGTCCACTTTTCCAAAAAATGCAGTTAAAGAAGCATGATTATTTTACTCCTGAAACCCATTTGATTGGTGACTCTGCTTATCCTCTAAGTGACTATCTGCTAACACCATATAGAGATAATGGCTATTTGAGTACAATACAGAAAAATTATAACATTAAATTATCATCAAAGAGAGTTATAATTGAGCAAGCTTTCGGACTATTAAAAGGTCGCTTTCGTCGACTGAAATATTTAGATATGTCTCGTGTAGACTTGATTGGAAAAGTAGTGATGACTGCTTGTGTATTACACAATCTTTGCATCAGTTGTGATGATGAATCTCCAGAATGCATTGATGAAACACCTGACGACTTAATAAATGATGGGCAACAAACTCAATTTAATGTGATGACTGCTTGTGTATTACACAATCTTTGCATCAGTTGTGATGATGAATCTCCAGAATACATTGATGAAACACCTGACGATTTAATAAATGATGGGCAACAAACTCAATTTAATTCCAGTAATGAAAAACGTACTTTCATTGCTAATTTATTGAGCAATTCCTCATAATTTAGTTAAATATTATGCAAATAAAAAAAGTAAAAAATGTAATAAAATTCATATATATTTTATAGTATAAAATTGTCTTTTACCAATATATATTTCATTAAATTCTTTTATTATTATTGACATCGTTAGTCATATTTAATATTGATTAAAAATATTATTATTCTTATTATATTTAAACATATGTCACATCTAAAATTCTTTTATTATTATTGACATCATTAGTCATATTTAATATTGATTAAAAATATTATTATTCTTATTATTATTATATTTAAATATATGTCACATCTGGAAAATATGATTAAAATACAAGCTATTTTTTCTGTAATGTAATTTAAAAATTCACTTGATTAAAATACAAACTATTTTTTCTGTAATGTAATTTAAAAAATCACTAACAACATTAATCTATATTATGTGAAAATCAGTTGCATCAAAATATTCAATAATGATCCAAAAAATATGTGGAAATCATTTATGAAAATTCATTATTCATACATTAAAATACAGTAAATCTTTATTTTCTCCACATATTCTGTGGATTAGACAGAAATAAGTTTTTTGATACATATACAGTATTTAAAAGTTTATATAATACAGAGAAATTATGAAATGTAAAAGTTATTAAATTACGAAATGTTGAAAAGATTTTTTAAAGAAAACTGTTTAAAATTCTTAACAAAAGCTATACTAAAACTGCATTTACCATCTTAAAATTGATGATAACGACACGGTCGTGGCGTCGTTAGCTAACGACGCCGAATAACGTCGTTACTGATTGCGACAAGTTTTGTGAATACGGACAACCGTCCTTTCGAGCCATAACGACGCTATTGCTTTTGTGAATCTGGGCCCACTCGAACAGATCTCACTCCTGTTCAAGAGTTAAAATTGTAGCTCTCTTATTTTGTATGTAGCTCATTTACTTCTAAAGCTAATAATGTTAATTGTATTTATTCTTCTTCAAGCAGTAAGAAGACAGAGCGCCGATGGGGCTATTCAAGCAATAAGAATAATAAAAATCAGACAGAGTGTATTTGTGTACATTGCCAAACATTATTGAAAGCAGCAAAGAGCAATAATATGAAGATTCAAGGCGAATTCTGGTACTCGGTAGTAGCACTCAGCAGCAAAGAGCAGTAATATGAAGATTTAAGGCGAATTCTGGTACTCTCAAGTATATCACTCGAACCGCAGATGATGACAAGTCTCGCCATCACAGTTCAGCATGGAACCATACTCAAGAACAACGGTTTCTGGACTTGTTTCAGCCTTTTATGAGTGCCATGATGTACACAGATGCCCTATGTCAGATTCTTCGATCTCATCGCGTTTCCGAGAAAAAAGAGTGGTACGGGTGCTCGAAAACACCCGGTATATTATAAGGTGTCAGCCGGATTGGCCGCGTGGAAACATTTCGGCTTTCCATTCTGGAGGATTCGGATTCGAGTCTCGGGTCCCACCCCTTGAAAATTTTTATCATGGGGTTCGGGCCAGGCTCGCCCTGTCCTCTACAATCCGACTGACCCCTCCGCGGGAGTGGGGAGCCTGTGGAAGGGTTTGTTTCTCACCGCCTCTTAGTGTTCATAAAGAATGGAAAGTGGCATCATCTGCTGACAAAAAATGTTATAAGGTTAGTTATGTTAGTTAAGCCGCTATATCACACTTCGGATATACCTGATGGCGATACTTTTAGAGTCCACCACAGGCTGATCAACACCCATAATGGGGTCAACCGGAAAGTTGAAGGATGAGGTTAAACACAAGATCCTCATTCTTTTAAAGTTGAAAAATGGTTCAAATGTATATTTTTGCATAAAATTATGCAAAAACATCTATTTTAAAAAAGCCAATTGGCCAACAGGCTTAAAAGGAATAAATACGATCAAGACGCCTTCTTCATGCTTGTTCATTTTACTCACTTTCATCCCCTGCCCTCCTCCAAAATCGTCTACTGTTTTCACTCCTACTATTTCCCTATTCGCGAAAGAAATGAAATATAGATGGCGCTGCAAATCAAAACAATATGGCCGACATAACCGGGGTACTTGTTTGCTCTGATCATGGTTTGTTTTATTGGAAATTTTTTTTGTGTTTTAAAAATGCCGCTTATCAGTTTGCATGATATTTTGATATATGTTGGAGAGGGGTCAAGACCATTAATTGAAAGTAAAGCAGTTCTAAATGCAGGATATATTAATATGTGTGGTATTAATATTGAAAATGATTCAGAAATTGTTGTCCTATGCCAACAGACATCGTACTTGAAAGGGCCACCACATTCACTACGAATTTTGATAAAATCAGATAACAGTTATTCTATACAAAAATGCCTTTCAGATAATTGAATTGTATTAATTGTTTTGCTAAATATCACATGTCAGCAGTTCAAGAATGGGATTGCACCTGTAGTTGTAAAGCTGGTGCTAGAGGGAAGTATAAGGATATTGTTGCCTGCTTATTGTTCATTAATCGGTAAGATAAAACCACAAAATCATTTCATATGGATTAAAACCTTTTTTGAATTTATGCTTGAATTTAGTATAGAAATGAGTTGGAACTTCTAAGCTGTACAGATCCCAGCAAGCTTGGGATATAAAAAAGTCAAAACTAAACATTGAGGTAGCACAATCAATCACAAGTTAAGTTCGTTATTACAACTATAAAATACTCATTTTTCAGAAAAAAAATCGTCATTTTTCAAATGTAAGCTGCATACTAACATTTTTGGAGAAACTTTTTGTCTATTTTCAAAACACACGCCCATTTTTTAGATAATGCTTTATTTAATGGATATTTATGAAGTGATATTGCAGGATTTTTATACGTTGATGAGCATTGAGGCACACAACAATTGTTTTTACTTTTCAAAACTTGCAAATAACCTATTGTGAACTCAAATCAAAACAAACTACCCCGACTATAGTAGTTACAAAAATTGCCACTAGACATCTACTCTGTCGCTTTGCTTCCCGAATACCTTCTCTCTATAAGCTAAACTTCTGACTCAGAAGTTCTGAGTAGGCTTTATTCTCATTCTACAATACAATACTCAGATCAATTTTTTTGATCATTTTTATTAAATTACTGTTATATTAATTAAAAAGAGTATATGGAGATTTAATGCAACTATCAATCTTTTGTATTTATTATTATTTATCCCAATATGCTTTTCTTTCAGCATTCTATGTTTGCTATTTAGATGGTTTTTCAATTTATCTTCAGGTAGAAAAATCTCTATAAAATAGAAGTTAAAAATATATAGTAGTATATTATTTTATAACTTATTTTCTTTGTTATCAGAAATTTTATTAAAAAGTTCAGAAACTATTAGTCCCCAAGCAATATTATTTTAGTGCACATTTTACAGTTGAAGAAGTTTCTAAACTTTCAAATACTTAAACATAAAATACACCAGTGACGTCACTGGTGAATTTACAAACAGTTTAAGGAAAATGGTTTACATTACTGGTGGAGAGTGTTGAATTTAAAAACGTGCCCTTTCAGTTAATCAAATTCATACACTTTTTTTAAAGTTTATTGAAAATAAAAGTACACATTTCTATAATAACTGATTTTAATAAAATAAGAATAGCACAACATTAGCATACATATATTTGTATTAAATATTTATAAAAATAAATCCATTCAAATTTAAATTAAAAAAAATTAATAATTAAAATTTTTTTCTGGCTTTGGCTTTAGCAAATATATCTATAGTATGATCATAATTAATTGAATCCATTACTTCTGATTCGATGCATAATAATAACAGATCACTTGTTTTATCTTGATGCAAGTTGCTTCTTAAATATTTT
The DNA here is from genome assembly GCA_000484575.1 of Olivierus martensii. Taxonomy (NCBI): domain Eukaryota; kingdom Metazoa; phylum Arthropoda; class Arachnida; order Scorpiones; family Buthidae; genus Olivierus; species Olivierus martensii. The sequence goes on along the minus strand of AYEL01070687.1, from coordinate 17,819 downwards.
TTATTTGTTTCAACACTGAAAATGAGCATTCAGCACTTGTATTTGAAATAGGCATAGTCAAAAATATTTTTAAAATTGTTTCTACATTCAGAAAAGTAGACCTTAACCTATCATTTATAAATTTATACATATTTTTAATTGAAAATTTTTCTTCTTTTATCATCATCAAAAATTGTTTAATTTCATCAACAAATTTTTCTGAATCAAAATCAGTCCCATAAGTTTGTAAAATTTTATTAATGCTAGTCTTGTACTTATCTATATCCTTCTTCAAAAAAAATGTCAAATGTATTTAATATGTCTAAATAGTTTTTTGCTCTTTCATTAATTTCCAAAACTAGTTATCACAAATGACATTAAAAGTATTAATAATGAAATTTTCTTTCCCATGAAATATAATCTCATTGTTAGATTATGAAACTTCGTCATACATTTTTTTTTTCTGTTTTTCCACTCTTTTCTTCTCATATTTAAATTTTGTTTCATCTATTAATAAATTCACTTCTTCATTTTAAGCAACAAAACTATTTCTTATATCTAAAATAAAACCAACTAAAGACTATAACAAATTATTAGCTAACAGCAAATCTGAAATGGGATTTTGTAAAGGTTTACTAGTAGCATTTATTCGTTGTAAAATTTTATCCCACACAACTATGATATTGCTGTTTCTAAATTGTCAAAATGTTCAGGTAATGATAAACTCTCTAATTCAGAAATAGGTTTCTCATGAGAAGAAATGAATAGCTCAAGTAATGCTTCTTTAATTTGTTTATATCCACATTTCAAAGCCAGTATAGCATCAGTTCTCGCAGACCATATCGTTTCACTTACAAGTTAGAATAGAAATCAAAGGAATAGTGACAAATTAAAAAAAAAATTCCACAATTCTATTTTTATTCTCGTTCTTCTATGGTTGGGCAAAATATATAGATATAGGGAACAAAAATCTATTACCCCATAATTTTTTGCCATGTATGTGATATGCTCACATACACAAATTTATGCAATACTACAGGTCCTGTAGGTTTTATATTCTAAGGAAAGAACAGTATATTTCAAATGGAGGTGGGAGGCCTCACAAATTTTTCAGCAGTCTCTAATTTTTATATATTAGAGGTAATTTAGAGGTTTTTTTTTATATTAGAGGTAATATATTATGAATATTTAAAAATAAAAATTTTATTTTGTAACTAAAAAGAGACTGTTTTTTGTTGTTGTGAGAAGGGAAGTTTAAAATGTGGCCCCCTACAGAGTGAGGCTTCCAGCTTGCAATGGTGAATTGTGGAATTTTTTAATAATAATGTGCCTAATGGTAAATGCGGTCCTGATTATCATTTACTTAAATATATTTTTATATGGTTATAATTAATTTTAATAATGATATTGTCAGATTTGAATTGATTGTGATAAAAAAAATAACGATTAACAACTGAGCTAATGAATCACGATGCAATGACGAATTGTTTTACAGAGCTCTATTTTGTTGGAAGTTCACATAATCAGGAATCGTTAACCAAAGCCTGCATCGTTAATTAAGAGATTTTTCTCTTATAATTATTTATTGTTAACCAAGTACATCATTATCTGAGGCCGTCATTAACCAAGATACCACTGTACTTCAGACATTACAAGGAATGAAGATAAAGGAAATATGAACACATATATTCTGAAACTGATGATGATAACAGATTTGAATTGATTGTGATAAAAAAAATAACGATTAACAACTGAGCTAATGAATCACGATGCAATGACGAATTGTTTTACAGAGCTCTATTTTGTTGGAAGTTCACATAATCAGGAATCGTTAACCAAAGCCTGCATCGTTAATTAAGAGATTTTTCTCTTATAATTATTTATTGTTAACCAAGTACATCATTATCTGAGGCCGTCATTAACCAAGATACCACTGTACTTCAGACATTACAAGGAATGAAGATAAAGGAAATATGAACACATATATTCTGAAACTGATGATGGTCATCAAATAATCACTTTCATCACCAATTTGGCTTAGATGATCAATTAGGATAAGAAAGCTACTGAATTAAATTGATTTGTAAATATTTATAAGGGGAAAAATGTTATATGCATATAACTTTTATATAGAAGTATGAGGATGGAGAACACAATTCAGGAGGGATATGGACATTTTCCATGCAGATATAGCAAGAATGTACATTATATATAGGACATAAAGGAATGGAAAGAGTTAAGATACGGATGTTTTCACATATTAATCTCAATTATTGTTTTTTTAATTATTTTTTAATTATGCATCTAATTGATTAAATACATAAATAGTTAGTTAGCAATTTATTTTGATTAATTACCCATGTGTTACATAACAACAATATCCATACATTCTCTATATTGCACATATTTTCATTAACTGAACTCTGCCATTACATATAATATAAGAACTAAGCATAGAAAGAATATTCTCCATATATTAGACTATGGTGCATAGACTCATTCATTTATTTCATACATTCATTTACATCCACACTTCCTTTAAGCTAGGTTGACATGATCAGAGTACACTCGGTCAGAGACAAACTTGGTCCGAATACACTCAGACTGAGTTTTAAGTTTGTTTACACATGCCAAGTGTACTCTTTCTATAGTCTGAGATAAAATGATAGATCTCATGCTGTGGCCGATATATTATTGCAGGAGTTAGTCACATTAATAAACAGATTAGATGGAAGAAGAAGTTATGGACTTGAGAATGGATCAGCTTCATAATTTCCTTTTAATAACTGCTCAGGCATGAGCAATTAGGCACCTCTTTCAACTTTTTGTGTGAGATGGAAAATGAAGATAAAAATACATTCAAAACTATCTACAATTTACTAATATTCAGTTGATTGAACTTTTAAAACGCATTAATTCTAAAATTCCATCATTTGACACAAACATGAGAGCTTCGCTCTACCTATGTGATCGTTATTTACTGCTTTCTGCCATCTTAAACTTCCAATCGGCTGCCACTTGGTCCAAGTATTTTGATTGCCATCCAGGTTTACTCAACACGGATGAAAAAATCCAAGTGGGTGCACTTGTATTGTCTAAGCAAACATAGTCCAAGTATGCTCTGATTGTATCAACCTAGCTTTATTCTCCTTACATTTATCCTTTCATTCAGTAGATTCATCCAAATAATGATATGATCCAATCTCTGCACAACTCATCACTCTCATGGCCATAATCTTTCTTCTGAATCTCTTATCACACACAATAAAATCAATTATATTTGTATGATTTCTCTCCTTATATCCTTAATAATATCTTCCCTATCAGGGCTTCTTTATCTAAAAGTAAAGAAATAATTTCAAGTAGTCTTCGATTTATAACAGGGTTCAATTCAAACATAAGTCAGAACAATGGGAAATTGGAAATACTTAAAATTTATGGATTAATTATCAATATTTATTTTTACCCTTCATGTCATTGTATTAAACTTAAAAAACACAAAAATATAAGAACTAAGCATAGAAAGAATATTCTCCATATATTAGACTATGGTGCATGGACTCATATGCAAGGGAATTGCATTGATCAATCACAGAATTTACTGATTACATCACTAATGTAAATATGGTTGTCATAAATTAATAGTGTTGTAAGTTGAAGACTATCTGTAGATTCTTTTCAAAATTTTTCATTTTATATAGATTCTTCTAATCATACGACTAATTAATGAAGAGAGACTGTAATTTTGTTTAGCAATATAATGAAATTAAGAATTTAAATTAAATTTATTCTTACTTGATGATATATATATTTCAAATTTTCATAACGATGATTCCAGAATTTTAATTCATTTATAGGTTCTACTGGATTTCCTTGCAATATTGCTGGATCTGAATCTTTTTCTATAATCTCATTAACCTGTGATGTCCATTGTACTATTGCAGTTTCAATAGCATACATTAATGGTTTGAATTCTGGATCGTTTATGATTACACTAATTAAAAAGCAATTATTTTAATAACAAAATCACTTTTTTTTCATATCAAAATATAAATTTATATAAAGAAAAATCAAAAAGTAAAGTGAAATTTAAAATATTTTTAGTAAAACAAAAATTACTTAACAGAGAACCTGTCAAAGAATGATAGGATGATTGGGGTATTAGTGTTTTGTTTCCAATGATGATATATGGAAATGAGATATGTTATGATATAAAATGTAAAGAAAATGTTTGAAAGCAGTGGAGATGAGATAATTTAAAGGTGTGGCTAGAATAAAGAAGTATGAATGTATTCCAACAACAAAATATGAAGTACAAGAGTATAAAATGAAAGGGGGTTTGGTTAAATGCATCATGTAAGTTGAGTCAGAGATAATTTTATCATATTAGCAAATGAGCTAAGACCAATTAACAAAGCAATTGTATACAGGTGTATGTGTGAATGATAAGTGTAGAAGAGAGAAGTTGAGGAAAGAGTAAGGAAATCAAGTGAATCTGACAATATATCGGTTTGAGAATATGAAGTATATAAGAATAATAACAGCTATGAAGAAACTAATATAGTGTAAATATAGATTGTGTAATATCATTTGATCAATAATAAGAAAATGTATTTTTTTTTTCAGAACTGCCCATTGACTGATGAGAACATGAGCACAATATTGATAACAATAATATAGAAGTTAAATACCGATTTTCTATAACTCTCAGTTTCAGAATGTTGCTAGATTAGATTAGAATGTTGCATGACTTCTATTGGTCCATTTTGATGGACCAATAGAAGTCATGTAATAATAATTCATCAATATATTTCTAATCAACAAATTACATCCCTCCCATGTTTTTAAAGCATTATGTATTTCTAGAAATTTAATCAAATACATTAAAATTTGATTATGATAAGTTGGGTAGAATTACTATATTTGACAATGGCATCAGAAGCCAATATTGAGTCTACAAGAGAGTGGAAGTTCATTTATATTACTATGCCCATGATATAGTCCATTAAATTATTTGCGATGTTACAATAAATTGGCATAAAATAATGGAAATTTTGACAAATAAGCTATAAACTTCGAATATACTTATGATATCAATATGTAATAAATTATCTGTGTATCTATAATATATTGATGAATATATAGATGACCAGATGCAAAATGATGTTCTTCACATTCCAATTGAGTCTAACTGTGTTCTAAAATAGTGGAGAGTTGTAATTTTAAGTTGTTCTTGAAAGACTGCATGATTAGCTGTCAAATGAAGCAAATTGCATTGAATGCTTATTCAAAACTGAAAATTGAAAATCTAGAAGCATGATTACATAAAAATAAACACTGTTCTTACTGATACTGTTATCTTTAACATCAAAATTGACAGTTCCATGCATATTAATACCATAAAAAATGTATGCTGTTTCCATAGACTTAATACTAACTTCCAATGCTGTCATCAAGTATTGTTATTCAAATTATTTATTCTCAAGAATATAAAAAATTTGCAGAAGCTTGTGAATAATTTTGTGCATATTTACATGTATATATATATAATGAAGTATTTACAAAAATATTTCATTAACTCAAATATAAGAAAAAAATTATAAAAAGTCAAGTATGTGTATCATCTGCTCTCTTTACAAAATCTGTAATCTAACCCATTACAACCAGCTAAAAAACAATCGGGGATTCTTAACATATACCCAAAAAAATTTATGAATAAGAAAATTTTTTCTCTTTCACATTCCTCTATTGAAGAATAAAAAGTTATTTTTATCCATTAATGGTCGCCAATTAACTCAATTTCAAATCAAAATTGAAAATAGACTACATATCATCCCTCTCATGGCAAACTAGAAAAACTAATTTTAGCAAAGTATTTCTTAATGATTGCATTTTGTGTGTGTATTTACAAAAATTAATGAAAATGTTTTGTGTTGTAGGAGAGTAAACATAATTTTATAAATGTATTTAGTAAAAACTGTGTTGTAGAAGTACCGTGTTACATGAAGGTTTCTGCAATTTTCAAATTTTGTTAGAGTGAAACTGTGTAATAGGAGGGGTACCAAACTACTTGATATTTTCTTTATAAATCAATTTTCCACTTGGTTGCAGGAATTTCAAGTATACTTTTGTAATTTTATCCAGATTAAAAGAGGTGCTGGATTATCAGTATTTGAAAAATGGGTGTTCAACTTGTATCATTAAATGATTATTTATTGAAAGTTCTCTCTCTTACAAATTTTTTAATCTCTAAATCTATAACATCTGAGAAATTATATTATGTAAAAGTAATTAAAAAGGTAATTGTTCCTTGGAATAAGAAACTAAACGTTGATGATAAAACTAAACTGTAAATACAATGAATTTGAAAAACTGAAAATATAAATACTTTTAGATAAGAAAACAATATAATTAACTTTAATATAAAGATATGAAAAAATTTACATTACCACATACCTACTTAACATTTCACTATTAATTTTATCTAATTTATCAATTCCAATAGGCATTGGAAGTGTCGTCTTTTGATTTATTAAACCCATTGCTTTACAAATAGCATTCTTAAAGTCTTGAAGTTGGTAATTAACATCATTATATACTGATTCAGGCCATAATTTATGATTTCTTTGATTACTTAATATAGGGATCATTACCTGAAAAATAAGAATATATAAAAGTTAATTAGATATTTTTTCATTCAGAGACAATAAAATTACAATCTTTGAAATAATAAGAATATAGTTGCAATTAGAAGTTAAATACTTATAGGGATACTGTATAAATAATATAATATAGATGTACCTCACTTTAAGGCGCTTCACTAACATACTACTTTTCAATAATATTCACAGGGCTGGAGTTATGATTTTGGAGGCCCTGGACTAAGTTGTTTTGGGAATCTTACTTATATATGATGGAAAGAAATCATGTATAAAGAAATCAATTACATATATAAATTACATTCCACAATATTCTGTGAGAGGCTTAGATTCTTTAAAAATTTGAAATGAATTTGGTTAGTGCATCGATTAGCATATCAATAAATAAGAATCAAAGCATACATGCTTAGAAAAGTAATAGTTATAGTAAGAACAAAAATATAAAAATAAGGCGATAAAATGTGTTATTTTAAAAATACAAATTTAAACAAAATTGTAAAAATGAAATAAATTTTGAATTTTTAAATTAGAATTCACATTGTTGAATTTTAGCAAAAAAGATTGATTTTTTGCTAAAATTAGCAACTTAGTGATACTAAATGAAGAGTATTATAGTCTTATTTTGAGATTTCCCCTATAAAAATCAATCACAACAAAGTTGGAAATATTGCTTATTTTTTACTATTAATCAATGTTGTTCATTAGTAATTAACAGAAAGTTGGTTACTTTAAATATTTATAATATATAGGGTTTATATTAAAATCTAATAACTTATTTTTATTCAAATATTTACAGGGTGACCATAATTAAACTGACAGTACTCAGAGCTTTTGTAGCTCTACCTATCAGACAGAACCAAATTTGATAGGGGGGACTAATGACGACATGGGAAACATGATTCCATAAAGAAAAAAATTAGTACTGAAAGTTGCCGATAGGGGAAAATGTAGCATTGTTGTAGTCTATGCAGCTGATAATTTGCAGAAAACACATATAAAAAGTCAAAATGTAAATTCATGACTACGTTAAAACGTTACAATAAACAGACAAATGAATAACAAAGAAGAAATATCAGTGGAACAAAGCACTTTATTCAAAAATTCAAGTCCCCGGCGAGGATATAAGATCTCTTTCAATGTGATGACTGTTCACGTGGACCACACATTGCATCCTGTAAACAACATTCTCTATGGCTGAATGTAACATATCACTAGGAATGTTCAACACAGTTCGTGATATGTTATCCTTTAAGGTTGTCAAGTTCAGGACCCCACCAAGATAGACCTTGGACTTCAAATAGCCCCACAGAAAAAAGTCACATGGGTTGAGATCCGGGGAGTGAGGTGGCCATGCAACAGGAAAAAAGCAACTGATGCTTTTTTCCTGTTTCCTTTCTTCTGTAAAGTGATGCTCCATCTTGCATAAAGATTATCTGATCCAGGCATTGCCTTTGCTGAAGTTGTAGAATGACAAAACTAGTCAGCATATCATGATACCTTTGCTTGGTAATGGTACAGGTCTTTGGTCCCATTGGAGTAATGCTCTCAAAAAAGAATGGTCTGATGATGATAATCTGCCATGCATCCATATTAAACAGTGAGTTCTGGTGAATGCAATGGGATTTCCTGAACTGCATGGGGTTGTTGGATGCTCAAATTTGAGAATTCTGAGTGTTAACAGTCCTATTTAGGTGAAAATGGGCTTCATCTTCCCACAGAATTTTCCATGGCCAAGCATCATCAACCTCCATTCTGGCAAGAACAACCGTTGATCATAATCACTGTGTTTTAATTCATGCAGATGGCCTATCTTGTGTGGATAGAAGTGGAGAACTTTCTGCAAGACTTTCCACATCGTTGAAAAACTCAAATCCAATTGTCACTCTACTCCCCAAGTGCTATTATCAGCAATGGTTCCCTGTATGCCAACAATGAATGCAGTCGCAATGTCGGCAATTGTATGTTCTGACACCAGTTTCCGCCCTCTACTAGGCCAAACTGCTAGGGATCTTGTTTCTTCAAACTTATGAAATATGCTTTTCAATGCATTAATTGATAGAGGGCCTTTACATAGGTTATTATGGCTTCTAAACTCACAAAGAGTGGCCGCTGCATTTGATTGATGAAGATAAAACAGTTTCACAAGCAACATGTGCTGAGGTAATGTGAGATGCATGTTGAACTCAGAATGCCCTTTGGAATTTTTCCCTTATCTTTATAGCCTGAATTACTGGCAGTGCTATCAACTACATAGTTGTGAATTTTCATTTTGACATTTTACCTGAATTTTCTGCAAATTCTCAACTGTATAGACTACAACAGTGCCACATTTTCCCCTATTGGTGACTTTCAACAATAAATTTTTTCTTCACATGAATCATGTTTCCCATGTCATCATTAGTCCCTCTACCAAATATGGTGGCATTTCTACAGAAGGCTCTTGAGTACTGTCAGTTTAATTATGGTCACCCTGTATTTCATTTAACATTAAAATAATAATTTATTTTCATTGAATAATTTTTATTAATTTTATTTCATACAGTATATATTATAGATAAAAATATTTTCACATTTTTTTATATGAAATGATATGATAATTTTTTTGATGAAATGTGATAGTTCTGTAAAGATCTATATTATGCTAACTTAATGAAGGGTTTTCATTATCAAATGGCAATGAATTATTGTACTGATTTACCAATATTATTTGAAATTCTTGTTCTCTTTTTACCAAAAGCTGTACCAAATGATTGGCTTTCCTTTATAATACAATATATGTAATTTTCATACTTACACTGATTGCGTCAATAGTATGTCTCTAATCTTTTTTAATTAACAACAAAATTGAAAGCCCTTTGTTTGATTTTATCATTTTTAAAATATTGATGAACATGGTGAATAATCTTTCTTCTTTGATGATGAACTAATTATCCATATTCAATATACTAAAATTATTCTCCATCATAAATCAAAAACAATGGCATGGAAACAAATAACAAAACTTATTATAGCTCTTCTATTTCTAGTATGATTACAATAAGTATTCGATTCTCAATAGTTAAAAAATGAGAGAGTAAGCTCTTAGTATACAAACTATAGGCCTGACAGTTTGATTTATATATCATAATAGGATAATAAAATTTTTAATTATATTTTACTTGAAAGAAAATTATTCATAAAGCTATCTAATCTGATGAAAATAAGTTATCTATAATTAATATTATTTATAACAGAAATATATAAGAAAAAATAAAAATAATTTTTCATACATTCCATTCAAAATGTGCTAATGACAATCCAAATATGAATTTCCATTGCCACTTCAAAATTATCATATTTTCAATATTTTTTAGATGTAATTAAAAATATAATTATAGAAAATAAATTACTGATATATATTTGATTTAATATGAAAATTCTCAATTTGACATTTTGAAAGCAAATAATCATGTGTTATCAAATATCAATCACCATTGATTAGTAGCAAAACTGGAAAGTTGGATGTTTTTAACTATGAATATCTAAATGGATAACATGTTGTAAATACCTAGTTCTTTGTTTTACATGCTCTCTATTTAAGTTTTCTTGGAGATATGTGTTTGAAGAATATATCTCAGTTCTTAGAAATGCACAAAAATTTTCATAGATGTGTGATTTGGAAAAAAATCAAAAATTTGCAGTTTACAGATGACAAATCTAGTAATGACAAGATAGTTATAAAATTTGAAAATGTATTGGTTCCTAAACAAAATTTTTAATATGGAAAATGAATTGAGCCAAAAATCATGCAAGTATGATGTCTATATATTATATAGACTCAGACATGATCATAATCTGAAAAAGTATAAAACAAAAAAAAAACAATGGTTTGATATCACTGCTTTATTTCTGTAGTATCAAGGTAGTATGTTTATCATCGTATTATTATGTATATGGGATGAGGTGACATATGGGTACACTCTGTATACATTCAATTGAAGAAAATTTCAATGGAGAATATCCTATGATTTTAAAATAATTATAACTATTAAATTATATTATATGATTGCTTTAACTGATGATATGTGATTTCAAGTGGGATTGATAAATGCACAAATTTTCTGGAATGCTCTATATTGAAATACATGTTAAAAAATTCACATTTTGTATATTTTTAGTTTACATGATCACTGTATTTCTAGAAATAAGCCTTATTCAAAGTGGAAAAACAATTTTATTACAGAAGTACTTTCGACTTTAAAAAGTCATCATCAGTTTTACAAAAAACAATTAGAATACCAATAAAATTATGTTTTTCCACTTTGAATAAGGCTTATTTCTAGATATACAGTCATTATATAAGTGGAGTAGTAGTAGTAGCAGAAAAGGGAGGAGCCTACCCAGCCCTAGCACCACAACCAACAATGGTCTATTGTGCACCCCCAATTAGATCATCCCAGAAGAAGACCAGTCTTTAAAACAAATGACAGTATTTTCCTCAATGGGACAGTAGCAAGATCCTCCAGAACAGGAAAATACACATCCCCAAGAGATCACGCCTAAGCCACGAAAGGGCTACACATTCATTCTTCAATGGGACAGAAGTAAGATCCTCGGGAACAGAAAAATACATCCCACAATGGGACAGAAGCAAGATCCTCGGGAACAGAAAAATACATCCCCATACGAAGGGCCACACATTCACATAAAATGTGAAGAGGAGTTTCCTCCTCATACTGACATCATCTACATTCACATAAAATGTGAAGAGGAGTTTCCTCCTCATACTGACATCTACCATTCACATAAAATGTGAAGAGGAGTTTCCTCCTCATACTGACATCTTAAAATACATCCCCAAGAGATCACGCCTAAGCCACGAAAGGGCCACACACACAAAATGTGAAGAGGAGTTTCCTCTTCATACTGACATCTTCTACACGTATGTGAAGAGGAGTTTCCTCCTCATACTGACATCTTCTACACATAGGGCATCAACAAGCCCAATCAAGTGAAGATGTCTTCTAAGATGACAGGTGCCCTGTAAGAAGCCCTGTAACAATCCTAACTTCATGTTTATTCAGAAAAAGCAACTCTCTAGTTCGCTGAACAGAGCAACCCAAAATGAGAGCCTTTCCCTGCCTAAGACCAGAGATAGTCCTCCAGAAAGTGAGATGCTGGACTGCCAGCCAGTCCTTGACAACCCACTCAGACATCCGAACATGCCCAGGACAGGCTCAGGTCCAAAAAAGGGGCAAGAAGCCCCTTCCTTGGCAAGCCTATCAGAAACCTCATTGCCCCCAATCCCCTTGTGCCCCGGCACCCAAACCAGTTGCACCCTGTTCTTGGTGGCCAGTTCCTCAATGAGAAGATGGCATTCCCAAACTAGTTTTGAAACAAATCGGAAATTATCAAGTGCTTTAAGAGGAGCCTGACTGTCAGATAGGATAAAAGGAATTATCAAGTGCTTTAAGAGCAGCCTGACTGTCAGATAGGAAAAAATATGGGAATTTATCAAGTGCTTTAAGAGCAGCCTGACTGTCAGATAGGATAAAAATAAATCAAGTGCTTTAAGAGCAGCCTGACTGTCAGATAGGATAAAAATATGTTTGACCAGCTTTAAGAGCAGCCTGACTGTCAGATAGGATAAAAATATGTTTATCTACATAATCCCTATCAAGAGTAATTCTAACACATACAGAAATAGCAAAAATTTCTGCCTGAAAGACAGCGGCAAACCGCCCAAGGGAATAGGAATAAAACATCTGCGTCCCTTTGCAGTAAACTCCCACCCCAACACCAATAGTGGTTTTAGAACTGTCCGTAAACCGGACCAAAACCACCCTTGATACTGCGCCCAAATTCCCCTCCCGAGCTCTCCATACTGGGAAAAACAACAGTGAAGGGCCGGAAGAAGTTAAATCTAGGAACCATGTAATCCTTAACCATCCCAAGAATGTTACAGTGTATCCTGTCCCACTCAAAAGACAAATGCTCCACCTTATGGGTCCAAGAAATCCCTCGCCCAGAAGAATGAAGCTTATAATAACTCTCCTGGGCATTTGCCTCAACAAACAAATGCAGAGGAGGAATGCACAAGAGAACCTCGAGAGCGGCAGTAGGAGCAGTCTTCATAGCTCCAGTAATGCCCAAACAGGCCAGCCTTTGAATCTTTCCAAGTTCAGCCTTACAAGTCTTAAGTAAAATCCTTCACCACCAAACAATGGCAGCATAAGTAAGAATAGGTCTCACAACCATGGTATAAATCCAAATCAACAGCCCTGGGCTAAGACCCCAAGTCTTACCCAAAATACCCCTGCAAGCCCAAAGAGCCCTACCGGCTTTCCCCACAACAAACTCAACGTGTGGCTTCCAAGTCAAACCCTTGTCAAGCAAAACGCCAAGGTATTTGACCTGGGTAGAAAACTGCAACCTCTTACCAAAGAAGGTCGGTTCAGATAAACCTACCGTCTTCTCCGAGTAAAAGGCACAATAACAGTTTTAGCCGGATTAACAGACAATCCAACCCTATTACACCAGTAAGAAACTGTATTGAGAGCTGTCTGCAAGACTTCAGAAACAGTCCTAGGAAATTTCCCCACTACAATGATGGCTATGTCATCAACATATCCAACAGTGAAGAAACCCTTCCCATTGAGTAAAGCCAATAACTCATTCACCACAAGGCTCCAAAGAAGGGGATACAACACCCTCCTGCAGACATCCCCTGTCAGTGAAAATCATGACTTCCTCCTCATAGCCTGCTAAAAACAATCCTATGCCTCAGCATGGAGCCAATCCAACGAATAATCGCTGAACTGACTACATGTCTGGAAGCAGCAAGGATAATTTGCTCAAAAGAAGTAAAGTCAAAAGCCGCTTGAATACCAAGGAAAGCACCAAGGGCAATCTCCTGTACCCAATAGCCCTCTCAATGAGCGAAAAAAAACCTCATGAAGAGCATGCTCAGTCGATTTGCCAGATTGATAGGCAAATTGACTGTGACAAAGGGGATCCTAACCAAGGCCCAATCCCTAATAAACCTATGTCTTCAATAAAAAGGACATTAGATTGATCGGACGATAGGACTTAACATCAGTATAAGAATTACACCTGGGTTTAGGTATAAAAGATACCCTCACCTGCAGAACCATGGAACGTAGCCAACAGCCACACAGGCCCGAAAGACACAGCAAAGAGGAGAAACCAGAACATCAATGCACTGTTGCAAGAACACTGGCAAAATGCCATCTAGTCCTGCCAACTTAAAAGGCTAAAACACTTATAGCCCATCTAATGTTAGATTGATTAATCATCCCCTCACAAGATCCCAATAAAGACACTTATAGCCCATCTAATATTAGTTAATCATCCCCCTCACAAGATCCCAGTCCTTCCTTGAGGCATGATAAACATGTCCATCAAGGTCAGACTGCACCTGCAAGGAGGATAAGTCCTCAATCAAAGTAGATCCAGGAAAGTGTACCTGAAAAAGTTCCTTTAAAGAGTCCCTGCAAGTACTAGTCATACTGCCATCAGGCAGTTTTAAGAGAACCAACCCTGCAAAAATCCCCACTAGACATTATCTTTCACAAGTCTGGATACCTCAGGTATATCCTCAATTCCCTGACAATACGGTTTCCAGGAAGACCTTTTAGCCTTTCTAATGTCCTTATTATAGCCAGTGAGAGCACTCCTATATGCGTCTCAATCACCAGTCCTCTTAGCTTTTTAAACAGCCGCTAACATTACGTCTAAGACCGCCCAGCCGTTCATTCCACCAAGGAACTCGCCTCAGCGAGCAGTCCTGACAGGACAATTTTGATGGTAGGATAAGAGAATTGAACAATTTGGTGGTAGGTAAGAGAATTGCCTGTTGAATCTGGTCAACAGTCATCTCTAAATCCACCATCGAGCAAAATCTCCTCTGTACTCCCCCCAAGTTAAATTTAAGGTCTTCTCTGAAGGAAGCCTAATTAGTCCTCCAAGGGTCCCTATATGTAACCTGACTTGGTGCCATACCTTGTAAATTAAAGCAAATATATCTGTGATTCGAAGAAGAAGGCTCACCAGATACATGCCAATTCTCAATTAGGTCAGAAATACACTGAGTCCCTAACGTTAGGTCAATGACTCCCCTCCTGTTAACAACAACAAAGGTAGGCTCATTACCCCTATTCAGAATAAAAAGGTTAGTACCCAGCAGAAACTCCAATAGGTGCTCCCCCTTCGGTTGATGTCTTTGCTACCCCAAACCACATGATGAGAGTTAGCATTGACACCATCCAATAAATCAAAATGATTCTTTTTACAAAATTTTACAAAAGACCCAAACTCAGGCATTGGTGGAACCCCCCTTTGTCTTTAACATAAGGGAAATAAGCAGAGGAAACAATAAATTCCCTACTAGAAACCCCCTCATCTAGCTTCACCAAACAGTAGTAAGATCCCTCGAAAGTAATCCCAGACGGGTGAAACATGTATGTTATTCTTAGTGAATACACAAGTTTGTGGACCACTATCAGAAGTACAAGAAATAAAAAAAAACAACTTACCTTCCTTACAATGAAGCCCCCGTATTCAGCCCTTATAGTGCCATCGCTCTTGAATAAGAGCAAGGTCATAGCAGCCCCTCATGAGCAGCCGACCCAAAAAAGCGGAAGTGGCTTTTGGGTCGACCTCAATCTGAATCAACCTCAGGCCCATGACACTACAAGTACCTAAGGTGGGCAAAAATCCATGCCCTCCTCCGTTGACTAGGCGTTGGAAGGACCAGTGGTATCCCCGGAAGCCTGATCCTTATCGGTGAGCTCAACCAGTTCATGCCCCTTTTCAGGAGCAATCACCGAAGCTATTGGACTCCCAGACTTGGAATTATGATCTGAAAGTACCTTAAAGGTACCTTGTTCGACCCCAGAAAAAGCCTTAAAATTGGCCGCCTTGATGGCATTTGCCGAAGCAAGATCAACAATCAGAATTAACCGCTGTCCTTTAGCATCCATACTATGACCCAAGACCCTCCAGTTTTCAGTCTTGAACCCCGGGTTGAATACTTGGTTGAGCGAAAAGTTGGCACACATCCTGCGTACATGTGTCCGCAGTGCGATAGGCCGTCTTCACAGGCTTGGGCAGGTTCATCACAGGAATAACCCTTAAATGAATCCCCTGCCCAAGAGAACACCCATCCAAAAGCCGAGTAAGCCACTGACAGGTGAACTCATTTATACAAGTATAAATGAGTGCACCGTTGTCTAAGGTATAACCCTTAAGCAGTGGCAAGGTCTCCCAGAAGGGATTCCATCCACACTGCTCAGGATCTTATCCAAAATGAGATCCACCTCAGCAGCCACCATCTTGGAATCCGGATAACCCTTCTTGATGATGACTAACCAAAGGGAAGCCACAGGTTCCGTATAACATCTGGGCTGAAAGCCCTGGGACCGCTTAGTAGGCTTCACCACCTCAGAAGAGGGGGTAGACAACACAGATCTGGTTCTCTTGCCAACACCAGGGGTATCAGCAGGAGAATCAGACAAAGAAGCTAGTTGGGAAGTGCAGTGCAGTAGGTGAGAGCCACCAGCACCAGCAGCTTCTCTCCTAGCCCTCCTCCGCTTTCGCCTTGCTGCTCCAGACAAATGCATCCTTTGCAGACTAGGTTTACTTCCGGAGGCAGAAATGACTCCAGGAGACTGCTCCACTGTCCCACCACCCTGAGGCACACCAGTGACCTCGGTGCCCTGAAGGGATCATTAACGACAATACATCTTTTACTACCCCAGTGCCACTCAACTCTTAGCACGATACCACACACCTTAGTTTGGGTAGGTCTCTCTTAGTCTGGCCCCTTACCTTCGACCTGTCCGGCATGGGAGACCCTATCAGTAGCAAAGCTACCTCCGGCATAGCTCTCAGGATCCTTGGAACACGCAAGCTCCCTCACCAGGACAAGGTGGAGATGCCAACAACAGAGTTTATATAAGTGGAAGTTTATATACATACACTATTTACATAATCATTTCCTAGAACTACTTATTGCATATCTCTGAAATTGTGCAATTCAAAAAAAAAAAAAAAAACTTCATCTAGCAAATCATTGATGTATCAAACAGTCTTTAAATTCAAAAAAAAAAAAAAAAACTCTTCATCTAGCAAATCATTGATGTATCAAACAGTCTTTAGAAAGGAATATATTTATCATTCTATACAAGAATATTTATAGATTTTTATGATTTTAATATTGAAAGAAAATTCAAAGAAGATAATTTCATTTCTGTTTTGCTGTTTTGAAGAAAAAATTTAGTTTTGAGATTGGAAAGTATTCAGAATTATCAATACAATGGAAATTTCATTCAGATCATAATATACTTTCTTTAATTCTATACCACTTTTATGAGTGAGATAATTTGAAGAAAGTCAAAAGTGAAAAATTTAATTACAAACGATCCATTGAAAAAATAAACTGTTTAACACTTGTAACTAGAGTTCTCATTAAATACAGCACTTGTAGCAGTATATAAAAATGTAAAGTTTTTAATTACACTGACAATAACGTTTTCGATACACCCATATCATCATCAGTTGTACAATAGAATACAATAAAAACTAAGCTATTCTAGAATAGAATACAAAATTAGAACATTTTTTAAAATTTAAAGAAGGTAACAGTTTTATTTTATTGTATAAGGGTCATTCCATTGTGACAAACGTAACATGTGTACAATTTTTTTTTCCAGTTTTTAATAATAATAAAATATGTAAAGTCAGAATAATAATAATAAATTATACATTATTGTAAATTAATTACATATGAACAAATTAAACAAATCTGATTTTATTTGTAACGTAATATCGTAGTTAATTACACTTTTGCATACATTGTGACAAACGTAACTGAAATGCAACCTGGTAAAAGTAATCTTTACTTTAGGTATAAAATTCTCTAAAATAACGGCTTAATATGACATAATATTTTTTTAAATAAGTGATTCATGGCCTTAGCTATTATTTTGTGAATTAATATAATAAGAAAACACCATATAAAATTCACTAATAAACAAAAAACGCACTATGTATGCGTGACTAACGTAACTGTGACAAACGAACTTGCGAATGAGTAAATATTTTAATACTGTTTATCCTCACTCGCATTTAGAAATGGACTTATAATATGAAGGAGTTCAGATTATATGATAACTTGCAGAG
>AYEL01070685.1:0-22217 GCA_000484575.1 Olivierus martensii | reverse complement strand
TTATGTATTCAAATGCTCAAATTACTTTTTAATAATTTTAAAATAAGTTAAGTACTTTATATTATACATCTATTGCCCAGATTATTTTTAAAACTTGCCCAAGCAATTTATGAAAATAAAATGTTACTTAAATAATTTATAGAGTGTAATTTCTAGCATGAAAATTTGGCAGTCTACGTTTCCTTAGCACTAATGGTAACATTGTATTTTTTTCCTACTATATCTAAATACCATTAACTTATAAAACTGTGTATTTACAATTTTTTATCTGGCATTATTTTATTTATTTTATTATTTTTTATACAATAATAAATAATTCTGAGTAACCAGTATGATTACTACCTTCGCATAAATTTTAATTATGTATAATAACGGAAAAAAGAATTCTGTTTTGAATCGGTGCCTATATCTAAGCTTGGCGTTAGACTAGATGTCTCAAACATGGCGGCATTCAAGGTCATGTCCATACTTCTCTATAGGAGCATAGAGTGACTTCAGGTACATGTACTCAGGGGCGCCGCCATCTTGTACATTCATGCGCAGAACGATCGTTGTACGTCATAATAAAACTAGATAGTGCTGCTATCTAGCGGTGACAGTTTCCCGCACTTAATTAAAAAATGAAGCTCGCAACTTCGATTTGTAACTTACTTATTGAATTACCCTCGTACTTTGTCAATATGACAAAATACGAGGTGACCATACGTCTTTATTTCATTGCTGTTTTTTAGATTTATTTATTTTTTATAAAATGACCATTTTGTCCTTTATTTTATGAATATAAATAATAAATAGAATACTGGCTCCCAACAGACGGTCCACAGAAACATGACACAGTCATTTTCTATGAAAGTATCATGTTTCTGTGTTATATCACCTGTGAAAAATCGAAAAATGACGACAAATTCCAACATAGATGGGTTGTAATTTTTAAATATTTCGCACATCGTTTAAAAATCATCGAATTTTGCTTCTCTCTTCATGGATCTAATGCCCCCACTGAACGGGTATTTTCATTATTGAATAATATCTTGACTACTGAAAAAATCCAATTAATTTAAAAGTCGAAACATTGGAAGCATGTATTTATACCACATGCAACTTCAACATGGCATGGATAGAGTTTTATGAATTTTTAAAAAACACACTTGATTTACTAAAAAAAGTTCATTTTTTGAAAGTTATAAAAATTAATTTTTTTAAAATAATAATATGATTTTTTTAAACGTTGTTCTGTTCATTATATTGTGTTGTTTATTATTGATATTGTTTATTATAAATGTTATAAGGCTTCACAGTTTTAGTGGAATAAATAAATGCAACCTACTTTTTCTTATTATGAAACAATTTCTGATTTGTCATTTATTTTCTCCAAAAAAAATATAGTCACCGTATATATAATGTAATATGTATAGTACATTACATTAATATAGGCGGCCGAGTGGCAACGCGTTGACATGCCACGCAGGAGGACCCCAGTCTAGTTCCGGATTTTTTTTCAAGGTGCTGGGCCCGTCCCGCACCATCCGGCCCCCATCCACAGGTGTGAGTGCAGCCCGTGGTTGGAACTGGTCCAGTCCCCTTAGTAATCTCCCTGATTGGAAAGGGGGCGTAAAATATGCAATATATATATATTATTACAGAAAAATGGTACATTTCCAAAGAAGACATCCAGAATAATGTCGTTAACAAAAAAAGATGCGAATATATTTCCAATTGAAACTGTGTGGCAGAGAAATGAGACAAAGATTAAACGTTGAAACAGGATAATCGCTGTTATTTATGTCCCGTATATACTTTTTATTACAAGCTTATAAGTTTATTTATTTATTCTATTTATCAGTATTTAACTCATGTTATTTATATTTTAACATAATTCGTATTATAAAATTCTATCGATATTTAGTTCACAACATAAGATTGTTCTTTGGAACGAAAGATATTTTATAATAGAATTGAACTGAAGAAGAAACATGCCGGAAAACACTTTTTTTAATTATAATAAATGCAGATCATACCTAGACTTAATTCGTTTTTGACTTTACGTCGGTATTTTTGTTAATAGGAAAAAATAAAAGTTTACTACAGGCTGTAAAAATAAGGGCACCAGGCCCTGTCAATACGTACATGACAATGGAGTTGTAGCAGGTCATAGGCCTGTCGTGTACGTATTGACAACGGAGTGCAAAGGGTTAAGTTATTTAACTTTGTAGCAGGTCATCGGCCTGTCATGTACGTATTGACAACGGAGTGCAAAGGGTTAAGTTATTTAACATAACTTATTCACTTATTAAATGGATGTCATTAAAATGATAGTACAGGATAGAAAGAGAAAATTCAGTTGTTTTGTGTGATGTAACAACATGGCAGACGTAAAGCCATTCACATGCATTACTATTGGTATAATTGCAATGATTATAATGCCATCAAAAGTAGTACGAAACGAAAGAGAGAACCTGTAGGTCAAAGTTCATAAAAAATAGAGGTGAAATTGGTACCATTTCTGAAATATACATCTTTTTATACAAATCTTAAACACAACGGAATCAATGACTGTGCAATTATGTGTTGGTAGAATGGATTGTTAACTATAAACAACAATCATTATTATAGCAATCTCTCTCGAATATATCATCGATTTGACTCCTGTTTTTTTGTGATCGTTGACTTATAGATTGACCTCTTTCGCTTGGTACTACTTTTACAGAACTTTACAAAATTAAAATTGTAACATCTCGCGGCTCAAATTCATCTTGCAAGTTATTTTGTGTATTTTTCGGGTCTATTACTCTTATTGTTTTATTACTGTTCTTTAGTCTAAGCTAGTGCTTCTCAAAGTGTGGGGTTGAGTAACAAAATTTGGGGGTCGTAGAAATTTTAGCAAATGTTTTAATTCATTTTCCTAGTTTATATACCTCTATACCCAGGATTGCGAAAATATTTTCTCGTCCTAGTTTATATACCTCTATATCCAGGATCGCGAAAATATTTTCTCGCGGTAAAAGGGGTTGCCAAGTGGAAAAGTTTGAGAAGCGCTGGTCTAACTGATGATCAGTCTACACGTGCTTATTTGTTACTCGGAGAAATGATCATTGGCGTATTGTGTCCATCGCGAATGTTTTCACCAATAGAACTGCCTAATTTTGACATATGTCTGCACATGACTATAGATTGTTTCCTTGACCAACTGAGACATCTCTTAGCAAAATTTAAGGATGGTGTATTTTGATATTTTGTATACAGAAATGAGCTCTCAATGAAAGCTAATGAAATGGCGAATGGATGAGGGGAGACGTTGTAATATGACTGAAATCTGGGTCTCACAGGCGTAAAACGCAACGTCAGTAAGCTGATGTAAATGCATTGTGCATGAAATGTTGAGCGTACTGATGTTCAGACTGAAAGCGTACAATGTGACATAAATAAATGATATCGTTTAGCTATCAGCTAATTACTATGATATCATTTGAAGTTAGCTGATTCAACACAGATAGCTCATCATCATCAATATTGGACATTTTTTTTTATCATAAAGGAATCAATATTTTTCTCATTCTTCTAGAAATGCTTCATTATTGAACGGGTATAAGTAGCTTCTCTACTTGTCAGATTGAATTACGAAATAAAATAATCTCTCTTCTGATTGGATGAATGACCAACATAATCTTGGCGCAGCGCGTAAAGTTGAAGAAAGTCATCTCCGGCGTAACGACGCAGCGTCTAGCAATATACAGGAAGTGCATCATCACCGTCGATACGCCGATATATTTACGTCGCGTTTTACGCCTGTGAGACCCAGCCTTAATTGACTGTCAACTATGTCACTCACTGCCACTGAATTTCCCTAAAGTTATTTAAATATATCCACTGGCTGTAAAGATTATAAAAGGATTATTCAGTTTTATTTTCTTGTGCGAGAAACATCTTGACGTCACAAACATCGTTGATTGAATTAAAAAACAGTTATATTAAAATAAAATGGAATATGTTTGTACAATTTATTGCTTTTTTGTTCTTTTTTTAAGTATTATATATTCTTATTAATTATTAAATTATACGTAATTATCGTCTAAGACAGTGATTCTCAAACTATGGGGTCCCCAAATAGGGTTGCTAAAATTAAATTCAAACACTTGAATTTCAGTTTATATGTATTTCACAAATGTCCAATATTTAACATATGACAAATGTGTGTTTTCAGTGTGTTCATCTTAATAAGTGTGTAAATGATTTCTGTATTTGTATGTTTTATTTCATATTTAATACCTGGGATCATGAATGAAAAAAGTTTAAGAAGCACTGGTCTAAGAGATAAGATCTAATCTAATTCACAGAAAGCCAACATCTCAGGCGGACATATTGCACCATCTATAGAATAAGTTAAAAAGTTTTGTCGTTATTTGATTTTTCGAATTTTTTTATACTGTTATTAAAATATATATTTAATAGACAAAAATTCTAATTTCACCTCATAGAAACTCAAATCAAAAGGAATTGTAAAATTTCATTGAATAGTCTTCGAGCTATTTCAGTCTAAAGTTGTACGTGAGACTAATGAGGATAAACAAATTATTATATAGATTACTAAAAGTTTTTGCAAAAATTAGCATTTTTATATGGTGATCTATAAAATCTTAAAATTTAAAAAAATACTATAGATAACTCCAAAATATTATATAATTTATTAAAATAGGCAATATTATTTATTAATCATTGAATTTTAATTCTTTTACATTGTATTTTTGCCAAGAAAATATGAATGCAAACAATCATCCACCATTTAAATGGGTGTGGAACATTAATTACTTTATAGCAGCCACTCATTTCCTAGGAAATTGTGGTCATGCCTGCTTTACTCCATGGCATTTGATATTGGATTGGTTAGTATAATAAGCAATCTGGGGTCCAATTAAAACAAAATAGAAAATATTATAATTCTTTATTAGACAATTTTTGTTTGTTTTGATATAAATTTAAAAAATTTATAAAAAATTAATTGAAATGAAGAAAAAATAAGTCAATAAATATAAATTATTAATTAACATGACAATATTTTAATAAATATGTCTTTTTTGAACTAATTATTAAACATTACTTTTATTAATATTCATTAATCAAAAAGCTCCGTGGCCTTGAACCGAAAATTTTTCTTGGTCTGCGCACCGCCATCTTTGCTATTGACTCGCTAAAGTACTTTTATGCCTCTAAAGTTCTTTAAGGGACATCCGTTAACTTAAAGTACTTTAACTCTTAACGTATTTTAATATTTCGTGTCTGGAAAGCATTATTATCCGTTAAATTCGACCTTAAAGTACTTTAAGCGGTCTAGTCTGTAACGGGTATTACAGGCGTAAAACGCGATATAAATACTTCGGTGTATTGATACTGATGTTACTTTCGCTATATAGATGCTTTGTTTTTACGCTGAAGTTCAATCTTGCTCAACTTTCTACGCTGCGTACAAGAATACCTTGACTATTCAGTCAATCGGGGTATGAGCTGGTTATTGAAACTTATAGAATTATTTAGAAGCTTTAAAATGTTATTAACAACGTTATGGGGTTATTTATAAGGGTCTATGTTGTTTTTTAAGAGAGTTTATTTGACTTAAGCCGCGAGTCTTGGAACGAATTAACAATGTAAGGTGAGGTATGAGTGTATGACTACTGTACTTTGATTTTTAATGCTTATTAATATATTTTCTTTGATTTTAGTTACTTTTTAATTTTTTTTGTTTTTTTTGCATCTATTTATATATTATATGTTTTCATTTTACTATGATTATGCATATTCCTACTGTAAAATAAATTGTTTCAATTGTTATTTTAGATCAGGAATGCACAAGCCGCGGCATCTGTTGATTTGTTGGCAGCCTGCCTCACTATGTTTTATTTTAACAAATCATACAATTAACGAAATAATATTTCTAATTTTGAACAATTCATTTTTAAATAATATTTTTCCGATATCAAATTATTTTTACAGTAGTTCGACAATAATGTTTTTAAACAATAAAAAAAAAATAATAATCATATTCGTAATAATAAACATTTTTTTTTCATTTTTACTGTATTTATGTATGTGAAGTAAGTTAAAAATCAATAAAAATAAGCAATTTAAAACAAATTGAACTTGCGCACAAGGTAGTACTACCGCTTAACTAATGAAAATTCAGAATCAATTTTGCATTTGATTATTACAGGGTGAGCCAAGATAAACCAAACGCAACCAAGTAATCTCCATGTCGGGTTCGGTTTATCTTGGCTCACTCTGCACAAATGTCGAACCTAAAAAAGAAAAAAAAATTGGCGGCCGGATGGCCGAGTGGTAACGCTGTCGGCGTGCCACGCAGGAGGACCCGGGTCTGATCCCGGATTTTTTCGGGGTACTGGACATTTCAGACATGTGAAAACGGTCATTTCAGACCGTTTTCACATGTCTGAAATGTCCTTCACCATCCGGCCCCTCCACGGGTGTGGGTGCAGCCCGTGGTTGGAACTGCCCCGCCCCCTTAGTAATCTCCCTGATTGGAAAGGGGCCGTAAAATATGAAAAAAACATAAAAAATTGTTAAATCAATGCAATACCATGCATCCAATTAAAAATTTCTGTTTATTTTTGATTATGTTGCTTTCTAATGTAATTAATAAACATGATATGATATATAACTTTTGTGGTTTATTTGATGGCCCTCCTATAAGTCACAGTGAATCTATGCGGCCCTTGGTCTTAACAAGTCTGTGCATCCCTGCTGTATATTAATAAAAATAATAATAATAAATAAAAACTGTCGCGAATCTAAAATCTTTGCATGTTTTTATTTCGAATAATCAATCTGAACATGGTAATATAACTAAAATAGAGGAATATTATTAAAATAATCTTTATTGGGTATAATATTTATATAAATAAATAATATTTATTGGATAATTTGACTGGTTTAGTCAAATACTGGTTTGACTGGTTAATAATGGTTTAGTCAATAAATGACGATACCGTAACATAAATTAATAATTAATTATTAAATGCAGTTCAATTCCAAAATAGTACACTAGGTATAATTTGGCTGGTAGATTATTTAATCAATCCGAATTCTAGATTAATTATTTAATAATGAGAATGCAAATATCATAATCTAAATTTAAAGCAATAAAAAAATTATAATTTTATTTTAAAACATTTCCACAACCTTCATTTAACTATTTTCGATCATTGTATTCGAGCCTCTTGTTACCAAGGTTGTTACATAGATTTGTTATCTGCACCGATCGTTGGTTATCTGAAATAAAAACTAACTATTGATAGATTACACATTATAGTTGCACATCACTTTAAAGATCCGTTTTCACATGTCTGAAATGTTGTGTGCTCAAATGTTTAGTTGTGTTTTTTAAATAACGAGAAATATAACATTAATTAAATAACTATTTTAACAATGTATTATTTAACATAATGCATTTTATTATCTTAAACTTATATATTATTTATTTTAATTACTTATTATTCTTTATACAGTAACTAATTTTCGTACAGATCTTGTAAAAAGTAAATATTGTAACTACTACATATCAGATTTTTATTATTTTTTTTTTGTAGCAATTCATTTCTCAGATTTGTCTCTTAAAAAGTTGTTAGATTTTTAAAAATAAATTTTGATATTATATATATTTTTTCCATTAAAGCGAAAAAAACTTTCAAAAATATTTGTTTTGATCTGCACAACAGGTCAAAACAATATGCTTATCTTTGTTGTGCAAAGATAAGCATATTGTCTTTCTATCCCACATTGTTTTGAGTTTTGTTTATAAACAGTAGTACAGTAATCTGCTTATCATTCATAAGTTGACTGACTCACCTGTCACTTTAATGCTGTCAACCTAATGATTATTAGATGCTGAAAGAATATCAGTACAATGATTAACAATTTATTTAGACATTATATATATAGTGAGAATCTATACTTACAATCTTGTAATCTATTTTCACGACGAAAGAACGATATTTCGTAACATTTCCTGTATCGTGCATTACTATTTTATGAGATTTAAATATTCTATTTCTCTGGCTTGCCTGCTTCATTCAAACTTTTCTATTTCTTTCATGAATGCGTTTGTAATCTTATTTTTGAAAAATTTAAAAAGTATGATGATTTTAAACGTTTTATAGCGTATCAATTTATTCTTACAAAAAAATTTCATTTTTAAAACATTTTTTATATATAAATTAACAATTCATTAAAATAAGTCAATTGAAAAGTCTAAAATAAAATATTTGTGAAATACTGTTCAGCAATACTGTATTTTCCAAACTGTGGGGCGCTAGTCTATTGCTAGAGGGCGCGCAAGAATTAACAAAAACATCATTTTTGAACAAAAAAAAAATAAATTCAAATTGGCATTAAAAAGACAAAAGAAAGAATCAGCAAAAGGGTTATAAATACATATATATCTATGTATCCAGAAACTTTCTGCTGTAGCTATTTTATATAAAGACAAAATATCGATCTCGTTTAGTGATTGAAAAAGAATTTGAGTAGCGATTTCTTTCCATGACACCCCGATGTCCCGATTTGAGAGAATTTTACTGAAAAACAAAACCCACCCATCGCATTAAATATTATGTATTAAACTTGTATTCTATTTTTCATTTTTTTTGTAAGATTTGTTTAATTTTACTAAAAATTATTACACCATAATAAATATATATTTTTTATGTATACGAATTTTATTTATACAAAATATAGTATATTGTTTTTGTAGTAGTAAATTGTAAGTATAAAATATTTTTAAAATTAGATTGTTATCAAAATGGGGGCGTACCAGATTTTTTATGAAAAAAGCGTGGGCGCGAACACACAAAGTTTGGAAACCACTGTTGCATAGTATTTTTTAAATGAAATTGATATTGGTCCACTCACAGAAACTTGCTAATAGTCGAAAAGTATTTAAAATTTAAATAAAATTATACATCGAGAGATTAAAATTGGTATTTTTTAAATTAAATTTTATCATCAGAATACAGATTAATAAAGATAAACTTTATCATCAAATTCTATAAGTTCTCCTTTAAAATTAAAAGTGTTTTTATCAAAATATTGTCAATTATTATTTGATTTTAAGTTTTAAAATTAAATCAATAAAGTACTGTATTTATTACATCATTTTAAATACTACATTTTTTTTTTGTTAATTCTTGTGATCTAAATTCTTCACTAAATTCTAAGAAATTAAACAAATATCGTAACACATTTTTTAAATATTGTATTCTATTAATAAAAAATAGATAAAAAGATAAGTTGAGATTCATTATTAATTAAGAACTTTTTATGTTTTCATCGGACGTTTTGTATTACTATTGTCCTAATTTCACGAATTGTTTAAAGATAACAGTTTTGATTCTGTTTTTGATGGAAAACTAGCTCATCTATTTCTATAAAACTATTTTCAATTAACAATCGATGTTTATCGTGTCCTTATTTCTTTAGTGAAAATTTTATACGCCATTCGAGCGAAATACTCAAATTTAATCTTAAAAAATATCCAATTAGAATTTTATAAAATTAGTCATTTGAATTGTACTTTCTAGTAGTATATTTGAAGTTTTTTTTTTATTATAAAATGTGTTTTCATCGAGAAGATTAGCCTTCGTATCACATTAAAACGCTACGGGTTTGTATAGTATAGCCACAGATTTTATAGCAATGCATATATAATAGAATTGATATGAGGAGCTCCCCTAGCGACCACCGATCGAACTAAATAGATACAAAAAGACAGTCAGTTGTATTTTAATGTGGGAGAAGACGATGATATGAGGTGAGTTTATTTCTAACTAATTTTTAAAAATTTGACACACACTTTGCTATATTTAGAATCGTAAATTAATAATTATTGATTCTGAGCATTCTTAAGATCATTTCTATTGTACTATATAAGAATTTCGAATATGATACCGTATTATATAGATGCCGATATTTTTGCCGGTTTGTGGTTTAGAAAGATTATTTACTACAGTATATTATATTACTCTCATTAATTACAATTTTCATAAAAATGGTGATAGATTCTATGAGTTAAAATAGATATAAAAACATATACAATTTAATATGTCATTGTATGTTAAACAGTGTTGACTCGTCCCGCATCTTTTTAATTATAAATTGATAAGTATATCGAATAAACATTAATATAAGTTAACAATAAGATGCAGAATAAATTTCTTTTAAAGTAATTTAATTAAATTTGATTATTCATCGTAATGATAAACTTGATCAGTCGTTCCTAAGAGAGTTATCAATGATACTTTTAATTTTATGTATGGTGCGTATTGGAGTTGCGTAAATTTTATTGACATGAAGTCATTAACGATGATATACCGTGAATTTTTTATCGGATTATAATTATTATTAGAGATTATTATAGTTATGTTTTGGAATGAGTTAATTTTTGTCATATGATATTCTTCTATAAGATAAAAAAAAGATAATAATACAGCACTGTATTGATAAAACATAAGCCAGTTAATATATTAAAACAGATTTATATACAATCCAAGCTTATATATATACATAATGTAGTATTTCAATCTGTAATTAAATAAATAAATATAATGAGAAACTATTTTAAAATATATTTTCCATTTGAAATAGAGTATAAGACATTTAAAGGAAATGACAATACAGTTGGTTTCACAATAAAATTATTTACGGATAGATAAGAAATCAAATAAGGTTTAAATATGATTATTTATTAAATTCAAGAAATATGATTAATATGGATTATTAATTACATAAATTAGAAGATTTAAGAAAATAATCTTATTATTCAAATGGAGTTATTTTAGTTTGTTTTTAGTATAGACTTAAATATAATTATAATATTTAATATAGAAAGTATTTAATTAATATTATGATTAAATGATAAGATAGAACAAGAATTTTATTAAAATATTTTTAATTTTACTTAGTTTAAATTGGCATTATTTAATTAAATAATTTTTTCTTTAAATATAAGTTTTTCCACTGTGAATTTGTGCTATAACGGACTTATAGTTTTTAGAATTATAATAATTTGGACTAATGTTAGCATCATTTCTGAATTAACAAATGAATTAATAGTTAGACTAAATAGGCAGAATTAGGATCAATACCCAAATATTTCATTTTTCACAACATTTTACTGTAAATTGAATTTTCTTTAAATTCAGATTTTGTCTTATAGAAAAAGAATTTTTAAATGAAATAATTAAATGCTTTTTATATTAGATAAATGTAGATAGTTCTTTCTAAATTTTTGCTTTTAGCTAAATGAAAGATCTTATGATATTAAGAATATATTTCTTATAATATGAAAAAAATGAAACTTGAAAAATATTTTAAGGATTCTCAATCATAAAACAGTAAAAATTCATAAAGGATTGCTATGAAGTTTTACTGTTTTATGATTAGCATCTGTAAAATTTCTAAACAATTTTTTGTGAATAATGTTTTTTAAATTTATATTCTCTAAATTTCAAATAAAATTCTTATTTTAAGTTATATAATCAGATTATGCTTTTATTTCCTCTAATAAAATATAAAATTTTCTCCTTAAATTCTAAACCTGTTTCTATGAAATTTATAAAAAATGTATCTTGTCAGATTTATTTGAATGATATACATATTTGAAAATATAATTGTTTAATGAATTGCAAATTTTTATTTTTTGATTTATTATGGTTAGAAGAAAAATATTTCATAATACAATTTTGGATATCATCATCATTGTACTGGAGAAAAAAAATTTCTGAGCAGATGCACTATAAATATCTATAAAAGGATAGTAAGAACTTTAAGTTCTAACAACTATTGTGCAATTGTTGCCAGGTCTCATAAGAACTTTTAAATTTCTTCAAATTTAGAGCATCATTGTACTGGAGAAAAAAAATTTCTGAGCAGATGCACTATAAATATCTATAAAAGGCTAGTAAGAACATTAAGTTCTAACAACTATTGTGCAATTGTTGCCAGGTCTCATAATAACTTTTAAATTTCTTCAAATTTAGTGTGTGTTACTTACTTCCTTACACAAAAATTCTCGTGGCAAAGTTAAATCTGTTAAATTTTATAATTGTTTGAATTTATTTACATAAAATATTACATAACTTTTATATGAAAATTTAAATATTACAGTTAAATTCAAGCTATTTTTCAGCTGTAATCAGTCATTATTACAGCTGAAAAAATATTGAATGTTAAATTAGAACTGTAATTCTCATGATTCCAATTCTAATAATAATGTTTTCTGGCTTTATATAAATTAATATCATTTCAATTAAAATTTATATATTTTTTGTTCATACTATTGTTATTATTACTCTTACAAATACTATTGACCTATATTCTTTTATACTTTATGTTAATATCCATAAATCAGCACATTAATTTTTATTAAATGTATTACTTTTTAAGTATTTATATTTCTAATTTATCTTTTCAGCTTCATCTCCTGCATTATACAGTTAACTTGTGTATAATGCAGGGGATATGTTCCAAATCATATGAATCTATGTTATACGAGATTTGTATAACATTAATTATCATACTACTATAATATAATATTTAATACAATATGATATTTAATTCAGCAATAAAATAAGAACTTAATTTTTAAGTTTACCATAAGGATTTTTGGCCAAAATAGCTTTCTCAGCTTCAAGTTCCTCAGAATCACCTTCTTTGTTGACAGCTCTTACTCTGAATTTATATTTCTTCCCTGGAACAAGATTATTTACATGGAATTTTGGTTCTGTAGATTTTCCTGCCGGAACCCACATGCCAGTTTCTTCATCCATTTTTTCAATTTCATAACATTCAATTGGAGTACCACCATCATCATCTGGAGCTTTCCATTTTAAAGTGCATCCTTCTTTGTGAACATCTGATATTTCCAATGGACCATTTGGTCTTGTAGGTTTTCCTATTGTAGAAACAAATTATTTAATTTAAATAAAGAGAATTTATTAAATGTACTATTATAAAATAAATACCTAAAACAGTTATTTCAACTTGGGCTTCATCACTTCCAGAACTATTAGTTGCAGTAATAGTATATATTCCATTTTCTTTTCTAGTAGCTCGTAATATTGAAAATTTTGTGTTGTAATCAACATTATCTATTCTATAAACTTCTCCACTTTGTAAATTTGTATTATTTAATTTCCAAACAACAGCAGGTGGTGGTTCACCAATTATATCTACATCTAAATTAACAGTCTGTCCAACTTTGACAACAATGCTTTTAAGATTTGTACGATCTATTCTTGGTTTCACTGAAATAAGCAAAAAAATTCATGTAATTATTTAATTTATATATCTGATGATAGGAAGAAAATCATTATAAAAAGTGATGGTTTTTAAAAAAATATTAAATATTCAAAATCTCAGAAATTAATGAGAAGAGGAAAATTACAAAATTTTGGTTTAGACAAATGAGGAGATGTTGGTTCACTTGGTTCACCAGGACCAGCTTTGTTCATAGCTCTCACACGAAATTCATATTTATCTCCTTCATTCAATCCTTTTACTTTTCCTTGAGGAATATTTCCTTGAATTTCAGCTGCTGGAGTCCATTCATTACTATACTTATCTCTTTTTTCAATAATATAGCCATTAATTGGTGCTCCACCATCTCTAACTGGTGGATCCCATTTGAGTTGCACAAAATCAGAATCGTAGTCAGTAATTTCAGGTAATCCAGGAGGTCCAGGTTCATCTATGGTTATATAAAATTTATTATTATTAAAACAAATTCTAATAAATTTTAGTATAAACTTTTTGATTATTGTATTTATAATTATTATTACTACTCAATTAGAAATTAATCATGAAGTTACTTCTAAAGAATAAAAAATTCTTTATTTTTTAAAATATTACAAAAATACTTTTAAGCAATTCTAATGATTTATTAAAAAATCAAAAAATAAAAAAATAAAAAAATATTTTATTAATCTAAATTAGAAAGTTCCATCTTTTAACTATTTTATGGGCCCATTACTGATCTCAAATTGACATATAATGCATAAGTTCTGATACCTGATATTAAATTCAAGCTATTTTCAGCTGTAATCAATCATTATTATAACTGAAAAAATCTTGAATGTTAAGTTAGAACTGTATTTCTCACGATTCCAATTCTAATAATAATGTTTTCTAGCTTTATATAAATTAATATCATTTTCAATTTAAATTTATATATTTTTTTGTTCATACTATTGTTATTATTACTCTTACAAATACTATTGACCTTATTCTTTTATACTTTATGTTAATTTTCATAAATCAGCATTTTTTTTATTAAATATATTGCTTTTTAAGTATTTATATTTCTAATTTATCTTTTCAGCTGATATATCATATCATATATATATATATATATGATCTTTCAAAATTTAGTAAATAAATCTATTTTAAATACCATTACTTCACATAAATTTGTTTAATTAACATTTTCCTATGCTATAAAAATTTAAATTATATTTATGATATTTCTTATTATTTGTGTCAATGATAATAACAAGGCATGCTAAAAATTTAAAACAGTAGCATTTTTTAATGTTTCTTATGAATTGAATTAATTTTTTAATGTTTCTTATTCTTTATTATTGTCATAAGATGAAGAATCCAAAAGTTTACAGAGGATGACAACAATTTTTGACAAATCAAAAACTTTTTTATAAAGACTATTTATTTTAGATTATTTGACATTTAAGATAAATGAAAAATATTTTGAAGAATTAAAAATTTATGATAAATAATAATATGAATAATAATTTTTTATGGTAATAATAATTTATAAATATGAAAAATTTTTAAAAAATTTATCCTAATTAAATTTTAAATGTTAAATCACATTTCATATCAATAGAATAATGAAAAATTAATTTTAAAATTTTTGGCTTATTTAAGATCTTTAACAGAAACAGTGAAAAACAGAAGAAGATTTGTTCTTTTTTCTTCCTGAGGGTAGCCTTAAATAGGCCAAAAATGATATTGATACTGATAGCATTATGTTTACAGTAAATAAATAATTCAACAAAATATTTAAAATTTATTCAAAAAATTTTATATATAAATAAAAATTAAATGTGAAATTATTAATGTAATTTATAAATTACCATAAGGATTCTTTGCTAATGTTGCTTTTTCTGTTTCCAATGGTTCTGAATCTCCTTCCTCATTGAGAGCTTTAACACGGAATTGATATTTCTTTCCAGGTTCTAAATCAGTAACAGTCATTTCTGGTTTATCTCCAGTAGTTTTTCCAACAGGAACCCAACGACCAGTACTAGGTTCTAATTTTTCAACTTGATAGCCAGTAATTGGTAGCCCTCCATCATCTTTTGGTTTATTCCACGCTAATTTGCATCCATTTGCATGAACATCACTTACTTCTAATGGACCTTCAGGTTTGGAAGGTTTATCTGTAAGGAAATAAAATTTCTATGTTTAATTTGAGGATTATCAAGATTTAATGCTTTGATCAGAAAGAAAAAACTTTCCAATGAAATAACATTTTAAATCATTAACATCAAAATGGTTTATATATATATATTTATATATTTGGTATTTTTGTGATTTGTTTCAACTATCACTGTGTATTTAATGTGGTCAAGTTTTAATTTTTGAACGTGTTTTTTGATCATATACAGTAAAACTTCGATCTAACGTTCGTCAATCTAACGTTTTCCTCGATCTAACGTTCTTTTTCTCCGGTCCTGGCAAAAATAGGGGGGTCAAGTTTTAATTTTTGAACGTGTTTTTTGATCATATACAGTAAAACTTCGATCTAACATTCGTCAATCTAACGTTTTTCTCGATCTAACGTTCTTTTTCTCCGGTCCTGGCAAAAATAGGGAAAAATATTATATTTAATAATTAAAAAAATATATAAAAATAAGATAAGTATTGTCTTGTATAGAATAAGAATATAAATAACAAATATGATCTCTCATTTGCAATGGCTTGATCTATGATTTTACATATTTAGATCATTATTTTCTATAGCCTCTAAACCCCTTTAAATTACATAAGCAATTTGTATTTATGATGGCATGTGTAGCAGACATTATGAATCATTTCAAAATATATAATTCATAACAGCAGTCAGATTTGTAAGTTTTTAATATTTAAATCATCATCATAATTTAGTATACTATATATTATTATTATTTTATACAATGTCTTTGCAATGTTAGATATAACACTATTGTAATAATAGTTAGTGACACATTTAATAGTGAACTATCATCATTACTGTTATAATAAATGTCAGAACAACTTTCATAATACATAATTATTGATTTGTATCATTACTTTTTATGTTTTGAAGATAGGCTCTATTTATAGCATACAATGTTGTTTAACTTGACCTTAATTACAAATTAGTATAATAATTTAGATAAATTTGACTTATATAATGTTTTCAGGAACATCTTAAATTAGTCGATGAAAAGTCTTACAATATTTAACGAGCAGCTATAATATATACAGAATGTGTTAAAAAATAATTATGTAAATTCTACTTCTGAAATCATACAAAAAATTTTTGTTTGAAATTTTCAGAAATTTCAATTGTTTGGTTGTATCAAATTTAAAATTTCATTTATAAATATTGATATAGTTTTTGTATTTGTTTTTATTTTGAATAAAACATTTAAATGCGAA
The DNA here is from genome assembly GCA_000484575.1 of Olivierus martensii. Classification (NCBI taxonomy): domain Eukaryota; kingdom Metazoa; phylum Arthropoda; class Arachnida; order Scorpiones; family Buthidae; genus Olivierus; species Olivierus martensii. The sequence continues at coordinate 5,516 of AYEL01070685.1, read as the reverse complement.
TAAGATTTCTTAAGAAATTTATTAAATAAAAGACATTTAAGTAACTTCCTGACACACACAGGAATTCACATTACAATTTATTTTCGTTTATATGGATCTTTGTGCTCTTTCTATTAACATTTACTGTTCTCTGTGTGGCTAAAGAAGGACAGTCTAGCTTAAAAGCATAGCTGTATCTAATTTTTTGCTGTTAAAGGTCAGATAAACTTGTATAAGCTTTGTTTAATTATTGGTTAGGACTTAGTTATCTGTTTATTTTTTATTACTTTCAAATATTACAATCAAATTTTTGATTTGATGAATTTGAATTTTTTGTTGCAATATAATGTAGATGATAATCAAATTATATCATCCATAATAATTTTATTTTTGATAAAATTTTATTAAAATTCATTATTTTTATAATTTCAGGTTACAAAGAATCTTATAATGAAAAGTTAAGATCTCAAATATTAAATGGCTTAAATAGAGTAAGTATTATTCCACATATTTTTATATTTATTGTTAAAACAAAATTTCAAATTTATATGATATATTTTCACTTTTTTTTTTAGCATCGAAGGTCAGTTGTTTTGCAACCTCCACCTGGCTCTAACAGTAATTCTAGATATGTTGAACTTATTCTTGTAAATGATTTTAAAGAGGTAATTATTTATTACAATTTTAGTTAAAAATATAATTATTTTGCTTTTTTATCTATCATCCTTCTGAATTATTATTTTTATTTTTATAAAATTATTTTATCATATTCATTATAAAAGATGAAGACGGCATACGATATCGGTCTCGGCATTCCTGCTGAACCGCTCTTCCGATCTATATAATATCTAGTTTCAAATTGTTATATGAATTAAATAATTTGGCATTTAATATACATAATAATTAAAACTATAGTATTATTTAATTTGATTCTTCATTTAAAATCTGTAGTTATGTTTTATATTGTTTCTTTAAAGATTATTCATATATTCATTGTATCAACTAAATGAAAATAATTCTTTCAAATAATAAAATGAATAAATAATAATAATAATGAAAGGTTAGAATAAAAATTTTCAATTATTAAGATTAAAAGATATTAATGCTATTGATTTTGACTAGAAGATTTGATTGTCAAACAGATATCCAATCTATCAACATTTCTATAACAAATCAAATAGATGATTTCTTAGTTTTTTTTAAGTTCATTTAATTAAATTTGGAACAATCTAACTCAAATGTTCATTTTGTATTCTATTATTTCCTATTATAATTTAGTTGTCTCTTTTTTTTTACAATGGACTTGCATTTTTACAAGTCTCCAGTTTATGAACTACACATTTTTACAAACTATTGAATTGGTCCCAAAAAGTATCCCATAGAACTAATGTTAATTAATGCCATTCCCATTTTATGAACTTTTGATTTTATGAACGTTTTTAGGGATTTTATAAATCCCTAAAAGCAAGTTTGTAAAATCGAGAATCCATTGTATTTAATTTGGAAAAAAATAGTTACACTTCTGACTGGAACATTTAAATTTAATAAAAGATGAAATATATACATTCTTTCTTTCAAGAATGCATATAGTGATATCAACTATCTATACAGATATCACTGCTGATTTAGGATCTAATTATTGAATTAAAGGAAAGTCTCATTTTGATGGAAATATATACAAAATAAATTAAGTATAAAATTATTATTGTAAAGGTGATGTAAATGTCAATTATCCTGAAATAACTTCATTACTGATTGGTGGAAAAAAATTGAGAAAGGGTTAACTTCTATTAAGAACTATATTCGTCTGACTTTTACATCCGAAATTTTATTAATAAGCTACTATTTTTACTTTTTAATTATTAAGAAATTAATAAAGTTCATTAAAAACATGAATACTCTAGTTTATAATAAAGTAAGTAGAAGTTAGAAAGCTGTATGTGAGATTTTTGTAAATGAGTTTGATTGTGAGCTAGTCATGCTAGTCACTATAACTTAATAATAAATCTTTTATTTAACATTTTAATGATCATATTTTATTGTTGATGACATAACTCCTATTTGTAACTTTGTCTATGGTAAATATATACCTACCTTACAGATTCTTATTTTACAAATATGTTTCAGGAATATATTAGCTTGAAAAGTTGGGAACTATCAAATGTATTTAAATGTAAAAAAATTATATCAAATATTGATAAATAAAACATTTTAATTTATTGAATTTATAGTAAATTTAATTCAGTTTCACTTCAGTTTTTATAATTATTTCCTAGTTTAAAGAATTAAATGAAGATGTCAATAGTGTATTTGAAAGAAGCCAAGAAATAGCAAATATTCTTAATGGAGTAAGTTTTTCTATTTTAGAACAGTATATGTTTTAATAATAATCATTTTAATGTTTTTTGTTTTAATCTCTTTAGTTGTATTTTCCATTAAACATCTATATTGCCTTAGTTGGTGTGGTCACTTGGACTGAAAAAGATCCTATTAATATGACTCCTAATGGGGATGAAACTTTAACAAATTTTTTGCATTATCGGCGTGAACGCTTAACTCGTGAGCATCCAAATGATAATGCTCAATTAATAACGTGAGTATAATATTAAATATATTAATAAGTATAAACTTGTTAGGAAAAATTTGAAACTTTTGTTACCTGGATTTTATATTTTGTCAAATGATGTAAAATTCATGGAAATAGAAATATGTTGTGATTAATTTTGGATAAGATATTTACAAATATAACAAGAATGTAATTTATTTTTATGTTTTCTAGAATATTAACCCTTTGATCATTAATGATATGGTGAGCATATTTATCTCCAATGTATTATTAACTATTATTTTGATCATAATTTTAAAAAAATTCCTGAAATAACTTCATTACTGATTGGTGGAAAAAATTGAGAAAGGGTTAACTTCTATTAAGAACTATATTCGTCTGACTTTTACATCCGAAATTTTATTAATATGCTACTATTTTTACTTATTAATTATTAAGAAATTAATAAAGTTCATTAAAAACATGAATACTTTAGTTTATAATAAAGTAGTAGAACTTAAATATTTCTTACAATATTAGATAAATTTTTATTAGTCATTTTATAGAATATTAAATCAAATATAATTTTTTAACATAATTTCATAATGTGATTTAATGATTAAACATTATAAAATGATTTCATTAACAAAGAATCAAACTATTTTTGAAAATAATGATTCTTTAGACATATACAAAACATTAAAAAGAAAACTTTTTATTTTCAGAAATGTTTTTGACACAACTATTGGCTTACCTCAGCTTATAATTCAGATGCTTACTGGGAACTTATTTCAGTTGTCATAAACAGCTGAGTTAAGCTCACAGTAGATTTTAAAAAGTTTCTTGAAAAAAAAGTTTCCTGTTTACTACTTTATGTATCATTACATTTTACTTCCGTTACATTTTATTAATTACATAAACTTTTTTAATCATTCTTTTTGCTTAAGTTTAAAAACTGAATAAGAATCATTTTTAATGCCATTTTTGAATCTGATGAAGTTATTACATTCTTTAATAGTTATTATTTAATATTAAAATTTAATCACTTATGCTTATTAGAAAGCAAATTATCTATCTAAAATTATTTCTTAAAAATGAAATTACTGAATTTAAAGTATTTTAATAAATTTAAGATTCTTTTGCTGGCATTGCATTAGTATTCTGTTAGGTTTTTAACCTACTATAAATAAATAAAACCTAGGGACACACACCAAACTAATTTAATGCTTGTTTCTAGGCTTTATAAATTTGTTAAAAATTTACTGATATAATATCAAATCTTGAATTTGTCTATAATTTATTTTCACCAGACTTTTATTAATATTTATTATATCGTATAAAAATATGAAAAGTGTTTCAGAAAAATAATAATTATATCATGTTTACCATGAAAATAAAGTAATTAGCAGTTATTATTTATTACAATTAATATAATAATTTCTAATTTTCACTTTTGAGTATACTAGTTAAACTGATGCATTACATTTTTTAAAATATATATGTAACAACATTTAATTTTTAAATTATGGAAAATTTACAGAAAATAACTGCTTTACAAGTCTTTATTGTTTATCTATATGATTAGTTTAATACATTAATAAATTAGCAAATTAATATTTTATCATCAAAACATACAACAACAGTATTTTAGAAAATTAACACTTTAATAGGTAAAGTACTTTTGGATTGATCTAACTTCAGCACCTTACAAAACCATAATTTTATAAAAAGAAACCATAAAGAAAATAATGTATTTAAAAAGTAAATTTAACATTTTTGATGATAATATACGTATTTTAAAAGCATGGGTGCCAAATTTGGGAACAGTTGTCTTTATGGATGGAAATTTGAACACTGGGGCAAACATACTTTTAATACATCTGTGTTGTTTCATATTTAAAAGTGCAATATTATTATAAATGCAAATTATCAGTAATAAATAAAAATAATTATAAAATATATATTTGGCTTATATTAAAATATTTCCGTTGTAATCCCTATCACGATGGCTATTCATTTTTATATAAATTTTGTGAAAAGCTATATAAATAATGATATTGATAAGTATTGTCTGTATTTCAAATAATGCAAATATTAAAATATATTTAATTAATGTTTATAGAGCTATGACATTTGATGGAGGAGTTGTTGGAAAAGCTCTAAAAGGACCAATCTGTACTTACGAATATTCTGGAGGTGTAAACATGGTAAGAATGTCAGTTAAGACGTTTCCATAAAACTGGCTGTAACAGTTTATTTTGCTTTTCAATGCACAATTACAAAGCATGTAAACATATCTTTCAATTTGATTGCATTAACTAACTACAACACCTTCAGTCTGTTTTGTTTTTTATAATTTATTTTCCACTTCTTTTCTTAATACTCTTCCTCAATTCTTAATCTATCCCTTTCCAGTAATTGCTTTCTTGCCATCATCTGACTATCCTGTTTGTTCTGGAACCAAATCTTCCCAAAGAAGCTTCTTAATTTCCTTAAAGGCCAATGCCAGAATAGCTTTTTTCCATTTGTATTGTTGCATTTGTAAGGTGAGCTTTCATTATACCTTAGTTTCAATTTTGCATGATCTTCAGGCTCCTTTTTTGTTTAATGCAGCCAGTAAAATAAAAATTATTTTATTTTTTACATGCAAGAATTTGCAAATTTGAATCAAATTTAAGACATTTAGTTTTAAATTTTAATAAAATTTTTTATATTAAAAATTTAAAGAAATATATTTAAAAATATTAAAATATAAATAAAAAAAAAAATTAAATTAATAAAGACGCTCTTCCGATCTTTTTCCATATTTAAAAATTAATAATTATTAAATTGAGACAAATATACTTTGAATATTTTTAAATCTGAATATAATAAATAAGTGTTAAATTAGGAAATTTAAATTAATTTTAATTTATAAATTTTATTGGAGGGAGAAAAAATACAGAATTCAAATTTGCATATTTTTATAACAATTTAAGTTTTATAAATTTAT
>AYEL01070683.1:0-14738 GCA_000484575.1 Olivierus martensii | reverse complement strand
GATAGCCACAAACGAAATGTCAAATTATATTCGGATCGATATTTACTTTTATTAAAACAAATACGCTCATAGATAAACTACTATAAAACAATATTATATTACGTTAAACGAGAAATATTTTCAATAAACACATAATTAAATATATTCATTCTACATACCTGGATTTCGTCTCAAAATCTACTACTGTTTACATAGGAATAATGTTGATTATCTTGTTTTAAGTTCTTCTCCACTACGATCGCTAGTTGTATGCGCGCGCATTGCCATCCTGCAAAAATTCAGTCGAAGCTTCGCTACTGTATGTATTATACCAGAGTAGAGGTTTAAGACTCTACTCTGATTATACTGTGGTGTAACTTCTTTGGTTGGGTCACTGTGGTTACACTCCCGATCACTCAATCATCGATGCATAACCAAGTAGTACCGATCTTTTTTTATTTTAAAACCCATGGGTGCAGCCATGCTTGGTCACGTGACTTCGCCGCTATTACACTCGAGTAAGCTACCTGTACAACATGGGCAACGAGGGAATTTTAAATTCCACAAAAATAATAATAGGTAAGTATTATTAAGATTAAATATTTAAATAATCAGTTAGGATATGTATAGATCCGCGAGCCATAGCACGCGGATATATACATTAATTCCGATCTCCATAGCACGCGGATCTATACATTAGAGAATTGAAGATTTGCCTGCTCATCGACTGATGTATAAAATACAAATCAACAATTCTGTTGTATAAAGATTCTCCAAAACTATCTGGGTTATCAAGATGTTTTTATTAGAATCTATCATATAATCAAAAACTAAGAAAATAATTTCGAATCGGCGGTCGCTTATCATATATCCGCGTACTATGGCTCAACTAGAATCTTACCAATAATCAATTACAGATGTGATAATTAAAGCTTAACAACATTGAACAACAACAATTTTACATACAGTATTTATTAATTGATCTCAAAAATATTCACGTGCTAATAACTAACACTAAAAAATTATAGGATAGCTTGTATTTTTTTAAATAAAAAATGAATAGATGAAAAATTGTTAGAAATTTTATCTTGATAGCTTTAATTGTAAGGTTTTGCAGTTTAATTTTTAACCTCATATAAAATTCCAATAATAAGTTTTGAAAAATTTTACTGCAGTGAAAAATTAATTTATGTTACTGCTACTTTATACGATTTATTTTTGATGATTTATTTAAAACTGTTTCAAACTGATTCTGCTTTAATAGATTCATATTAAAATATTAATTTGTTTTTTTAATCAATAATTTTAATATATTTTGAAATATTGTATATTAAAGCTACATTATAAAAGGTACCCAAAGTTTCATTTAATGGAATAAATACTATAAATTAAAATTTTTCAAAGTAAATATAAAACTTTCAGTTAAGTACTTTCTACATTATAATTTTTCTAATCATACAGGTGACAAATCTCTACTTGGAAGAATGATAATCAATGAATGGCCAAATGTCAGTGGTGGAGATATGATTTGCTTTCTATAATTCTATAAAATAGCAAATTATGTGACATGAATTGTCCATAATGGTTTGGAGTTTGCTTTGTACCTCTGAGTAATTGTGATCAAACTCACATTTTTCCATTGAGTACTAGCATCTTGTTTTAGAATTGAACATTTGCTACAAGATTGCAAAATTTCATTAGTTCCTGTGTCATTGATTAATGGTCCTAGATCATTAATGATTGTCATAATGTTTTATTCACATTTCTATCTAGATAACTCTTCATCTCTGAATGAAGATTCAACAGTCTTAAGTTCTGATAAATTTTTTCTGTTTGATGTTTAATCAATTTTCTTTTGCCCAATGTAATCTGTATTAAAACATGAATAAATTTTAAATAATTTTAAGTGATCTGAATTGAAATTAATAATGTATTTATCTTTTTAACATAATCTAGATTTTAGGATTAGGATTTTGTTCGGTTCGTTGATTATCTAGGAAATGGTTTGAGCACACCTGTAATTTTAAAAAATAATAATAAATCTTTGAATAAAACTTATGTATTTGAATTTTAAAATAATAGTATTTTCACATAATTTATGATTAAAATGTTTTGGAATCTACTTTAATATTTCTAATTCCAATTTAAATGCAAAAAAGTTATTGCTGCTACAATTTACAAATTTTTTTAATACTCCGAAAAACTCACCACAGAATATTTTCCAGGTTTAAAAACTTTTCTGTGCAAGCTAGAGATCCATTCCCTGCATTGCTATGGATCTTTCAGAAATTTATATAAGTTGAATTGTACCATTCATATTCTTCGTGTAACTTATTCTCATGTTTAGTATACTGTTCCAACTTCCACTTTTTTAGTTTTCTGTATGAATTTGTGTAACCAATAACAGCACAATAATTTGCCATATCAGGAAGAAATAATTATTTCAGAAAATAGAAAACAACTGTACTAAGCACGTTTGATCGAGTATAATGGTGGATGACGGCAGCAGCACGTGTTGGTGAGTTTGCGTTAAAAAAGTAAATAACCATAGTAGTTAACGTTTAACGAGTAATACCCAATTCACACGGTAAACTTTAAGCTAGCTTAAATAATAAAGCCGGTTTAAGATTTGTGGTGTAAACAGAACCGATTTAGTTTCGAAAAAGTGGCTCAGCCTAATGGAGTATATCCACCTTCCTGCGTTCGAGATTATGAGTCACATGTCTTGGTAAAAACAACTTTAACCATGGTTGAAAGAGTAATTACTCACTCTATTAGATGTTCTATTAAATTTAATAAATTTTGGTACTGTCCAAATTATGTATTATTGTCAAAATCTTAGTGAATTTGTAAACTGCTCCGAAAAGCTGTTTGAAGAAAACAAAAAGGGAGCTATTATGTTTAAATAGGCAAAAATTATTCAAGATATTCGTTTTCATCCATTAAATATATAATAAATTCAAGGCCTATATAAATTATAACAGAGTAAATAGCAACTTTAAAAATGAAATAATTTAATGCTAATAAGATATTCGTTTTCATCCATTAAATATATAATAAATTCAAGGCCTATATAAATTATAACGTTAGAGTAAATAGCAACTTTAAAAATGAAATTATTTAATGCTATTAGAAACGATAATAAAATTGTATTTTGCTTTTTTCTTCTTAAATATAAGTAAACAAAATTGCTACTTACTTTTCGCTATTGTATCCATTTTGGTTAGAGATGTATTCGATGAATCTAATGTATATGAAGTTCTTTTTCTTGTTTTGCGTTTTACAGGATTAAATGAAAATATCGTCGGTACTGCTGATGATTTTAAAAATCTTCGATTTGTAAAATTTTGGTATTTGAAACAATCTTCCTCAAAATGAACCGAGCAAATGCATGTGTTGGCCGTTGGTTTGAAATTATCTCTCTTTATTTTAACGAGCCATTCTCTCATTAATTTGGGGTTTGAATGAGGAAATCTATGAAACGATATTCCTTTTTCTCTGCATGAATCTTTCATGCTATGGTTACTGCAACCAAACGCACAACACGAATTAGGCATAATCCGTCTCGTTTAAACTTAGTGAAAACATTCAGTGGTTGCCTAAGACATGTGACCATGACGTCATGTGAATTTCATCTATTCGCTTCTATAGAACTTAAGTAGGTTTGTGACGTTACAAGCTCTCTACGCGGTTCGCTACTTCACTTAATTCAACATGGACGACATAACTCAGTGGGACGACCCATCGACGAACACGCGATGAACAATGTAAATAAGGAAAATAATTTTCAAGAGAAAAAAAACGGACAGAAACTTGGTCTGAGGAAGAAGTTCATTTACTTCTTGATATCTGGAGAGAAAATATTGATAATTATGTCGAGCAAAACAACAATTCTGATGTCACTTAACCTATATCTGCTAGATTTACTTGTTGCCAATCAGAAGAAATATAAGCGATTTCGCAATTAAGTATAATACTACAATAAACCTTACATATTATTTCTTCAATTTATTCAAATAATTGTTTACTGCAAGAATCTGTATTAAAATTCAACTGTAATTTCACATAGCATAATTTATAATGAGAAGTTTGAACACGAGGGTGCGATGTAATTGTTTTAACAAAAAAAAAAAAAAAGTCCAAAAACGTTGTATTGTAATTGTTTTAAAAAAAAAAAAAAAAAGATATTTTTGTGATGTATTGTTTTTTGAGTACATGATTATTTTTTTAAAAAATCGTAAAATTCTAAACACTTCATTTTATAGTTGCAATTTGTGTAAACGCAAGCTTCAAGACTAAGTTTGACTTTTTTCATTATTTCAATTATTATTTATTATTGAGAATATTCTCTCAGTAGGACTATTTGATCACTTACTTCCTTTAGAAACCTGATTTCGTTTCCTATGTCGGCTTTGTCTTGTACATAACTGCTTGAATGTTTTATTCGACATTTCAGTTTCAAATGACTGTATAGGCAATACCGGCAAATTTTGTGATGGGATGGTTCCACGTTTAAGACTTTTCTTCTGATATTCATATCCTTAAAAAGTATTTTTAAAACAAACATGATTTATTTCGGCGACTTACTGTATATTTCAGTTAATACCAAAATAATTATTCAGTTTACTAACCTTCTAAAATGCGGTAATCGGTCTTGAGAAAATGTGCACTGCATACACGAGATGACCTCGTCGAGCCATATCTCATTCTCAATTTAACTTCCCATTCCTTTTTTAACTGTTTATCTTTCGGAAAGGTGTGGAATGACACGTTATCTCTACCTTGCAAGCTCTTGCATCCAAATACACAACAATAGAAAACTATTATATTTTTTATAACATCCCAGACCGTTAAAGATTGATTGTTTTCCGTCTCTCAGCAGCCATGTTAGAAATAACACTAGAATGCTTGGAAAATAGAAAGTGGAGCTGAAATCGATCAATTGTGGAATCTTTCATTCTCTCTGATCATGTACTGTTTGCTCATAATGCACAGGTATATATTATTTATAAACAAAAGAATTGAAAACAGCAAAATTAGAAGTTTATTGAAGGCTTAAATGAAACTGCATTTTTAATACAGTATATCATTCAACTCTCTCATTAAATATTTTCAAATATTTGAATATTTATTGGCACAAAAGGAATAAAAATAATTTAAATAATGAATTAAATGTATCACTTTATTCGAATTGTAATATGTAATAAATGCTTACCAGAAAAAAGCAAACAATTTTAATTTAAAATTTTATAGATTACAGGCAGGCCTCAATTAGTGCGAATAATTGGTTCCAAGAAATTCTCGCACTATTCGAAGTATTATCTATATGTAAAATATGGTAATTGGTTCTTGCTTTGTGAGATTCCGGCCATTAGCTAACCTCACGATAAATAACTACAATACTAACTTAACACTAACTGTTTAAGAAATATTTATTTTCATCTTTTACATCGTTGTTCATCATCTAAATTAATAACTTACCAGGAATTGCATCTCATACAATCATCAAACCAACCGCCAAATCGAAACCAAAAGAGCAAATCGAAAGCGGAAGTGGAGCACTGCTTTTACGTCACTTAATCACATCCATTTTTTTCTCTATGGAACTTGAGTGCCACTTTTATGTCGCTCAATCACATCCATTTTTTGCTTTAGCAATCACTAACCTCTTCTTTTTTTCGTTTCCTGTTTTATCATCAAAAATGTTCTTTAATCTTCTTTTTTTCGTTTCCTGTTTTATCGTCAAAAGTGTTTTTGCTTTTATCCATTTCAATACTTTTTAAAAGAGAAAATTCTGTGCTATATTATATGTATATGATAGCAAAGTTTTATCCATTTCAATACTTTTTAAAAGAGAAAATTCTGTGCTATATTATATGTATATGATACAAAGTCTAAATATAGTACAGTAATGTTAAACAGTTAATGGCAAAAAGCCCATCTTTCTGATATTTCACCTAGTAATGTTAAACAGTTAACGGCAAAAAGCCCATCTTTCTGATGCTTCTGTTAAAACAGTTAACGGAAAAAGCCCATCTTTCTGATGTTTCACCCCTTCAAAGCAGTTACCGCAAAAAGCCCATCTTTCTGATGTTTCACCCCTTCAAAATCGTGTGACAAAAAACCCATCTTTCTGATGTTTCACCCCTTCAAAATCGTGTGACCGTTGTGGCATCTTTCTGATGTTTCATCCCTTCAAAGCCAAGTGACTGTTCTTGGATTGCTCCTCATCCAGTTTTACTAACCAAAAATTAATGGTAATTTTTCATAAAAGGAGGCGGAGCTTTGTTAGTAAGACTAGTCTATGCTTACAGCTCACATTAATCGAATATTTGCTTGCACTAATTGAAAAACGGTATCAATTTTATAAGTCGCACTAATCGAGGCCTACCTGTATTTTATACCTTATTTATAAGTATTAATACTTTTTAGTAACTACTTTTTGGTCAAAATGAGTAAGAGCTGAGAATTAATTACAAAGAGGCATTTTATTAAATCAATAAATTACTGAACAAAATTACAATACAATTTTTTGAAAAAATTATCAAAAAATTACAGATATTAAGTTAAATTATTAATCATTATAAAAAGTAATATAAAACTAATATTCAATATGTAGCAGTTGACATATACAGGTATTGGTATGCATTTAGGTCTTAATGACCCTTTTCAGCCTTTTTTTCTTATGTATCTTACAAAGGACATTGCCATTATAATAAAATTGTTTCTTTGAAATAGAACAAGCACAGATAAAAACATTTTATCTTCAAATGTTAAACATCAGTAAGAGCTTTAATTTCTATATATTAATGAGGATAATTTAATGAAAAATTATTTAAGTTAATTAAATAAAAATTACAAAAAAGTTAATAAATTCATATCAGAAAGAGAATTAAATGTAATAGATATTCCTGCAGTTATGGTGATTGAATTTTTTCAGAAATAGATAACTTCTGTTAATAGTTGCTAAAAAATATTAATACCTATAAATATGGTATAAAATAGCCTAATCTATGATTTAATAGAAGAATAGCAACACCAAGTATCTTTTAAAACTTATTAATATAATATTATGTACGTGATAAAAAAAAAATTTTTTTAAATATCTTTTTTGGTACTTTAAGGCCATCCTGTTACACTCACAAAAAAGCACACAAAAAACAAAGCTCTGCTATTTTTTGGATAATATAACATTGCCATCAGGCATGCAATTTGCATTGTTTCCTTGAAAATCCAGTTTATTCATGCCTTAATGGCATTCAATGCTATTTGTCTGAAGGCATGACAAAATTGAATTAATGTTGGATTATGATTGGAGCCATTTTTTGAACAAATACTTCCAAAAAACTTTTCTAAGCAATCCTGATTTAATCTACATGTATACAAGCAGGGCATCGAGAGGGGGTGAATCTGAGACTTTTGTCATGGGCCCAGCATCGAAAAGGCCCGACCATCGAGCCTCAACGTGTCGCATAACTTATCTGATAGTTTGCAGGCCGCCACTAAGAACACACTGTCTACCACCCAAAGCAGTTGTGCCAAAAGCAAACTATTATATATATAACAGTATTTTGATAGATGCAGGTTTTAAAATTTTTATTCGTCCTTCATCAAAGGTTTTTAAATTTTTTGGCCTCATCTCAGATGAGGTAATAAAAATTTAAAAATTCTTTTTATTTAATGTTTGTTAAACATCAGTAAGAGCTTTAATTTCTATATATTAATGAGGATAATTTAATGAAAAATTATTTAAGTTAATTAAATAAAAATTACAAAAAAGTTAATAAATTCATATCAGAAAGAGAATTAAATGTAATAGATATTCCTGCAGTTATGGTGATTGAATTTTTTCAGAAATAGATAACTTCTGTTAATAGTTGCTAAAAAATATTAATACCTATAAATATGGTATAAAATAGCCTAATCTATGATTTAATAGAAGAATAGCAACACCAAGTATCTTTTAAAACTTATTAATATAATATTATGTACGTGATAAAAAAAAATTTTTTTAAATATCTTTTTTGGTAATTTAAGGCCATCCTGTTACACTCACAAAAAACAAAGCTCTGCTATTTTTTGGATAATATAACATCACCATCAGGCATGCAATTTGCATTGTTTCCTTGAAAATCCAGTTTTTTCATGCCTTAATGGCATTCAATGCTATTTGTCTGAAGGCATGACAAAATTGAATTAATGTTGGATTATGATTGGAGCCATTTTTTGAACAAATACTTCCAAAAAACTTTTCTAAGCAATCCTGATTTAATCTACATGTATACAAGCAGGGCATCGAGAGGGGGTGAATCTGAGACTTTTGTCATGGGCCCAGCATCGAAAAGGCCCGACCATCGAGCCTCAACGTGTCGCATAACTTATCTGATAGTTTGCAGGCCGCCACTAAGAACACACTGTCTACCACCCAAAGCAGTTGTGCCAAAAGCAAACTATTATATATATAACAGTATTTTGATAGATGCAGGTTTTAAAATTTTTATTCGTCCTTCATCAAAGGTTTTTAAATTTTTTGGCCTCATCTCAGATGAGGTAATAAAAATTTAAAAATTCTTTTTATTTAATGTTTGTGTTTTGTATACTATGTAATGCATTGAATTTTGAATTTATTGTACACTTTTTAAAATAAATGCTTAATGTTTTATATGACTTTTTTTTACTAAACCAAAGTGATGTACTTTGCCCAGATCACAGACTTGTCACAGGCCCGAAAATTCTCTCTGCAATTTTGAATTTATTGTACACTTTTTAAAATAAATGCTTAATGTTTTATATGACTTTTTTTTTATTAAACCAAAGTGGTGTACTTTTTTAAATAGGGCCCGGATCACAGACTTGTCACAGGCCTGAAAATTCTCTCTGCGGCCCTGTATACAAGACACAAATTCTATAATCTGAAATAAGTTTTTGCTAAAGCAAAATTAGTACATTAATTGTTGTTTTCCAACCAACTAAGCATTTTAATCTTGATGTTATATCCAGGTTTGAGCTTTTATCTGTAAATTTACATTACCTAGCTATAAAACAAAATCCTTCATTATCTGCAGATGATAGGAGGATGCTGTGATTACTCTTCTGAGTATATTTGAATTCTTAAGATTATTACTGTTAAAACAGTCAAAAATTTCATCAAATTTATAACAAAACATTGTCATGCCTATTGATTTTATTGGAAAATTGGCCAAAGAAACAAATGCCTCAATAGTTATTGCCATTGTTTGACTAAGAATATTGGCTGCCATCGAAAGTTTCATTTTAGAAAAAAGCTGGCAAACTGACATGTTGTTCTGTAGAATATTGGCTGCCATCGAAAGTTTCATTTTAGAAAAAAGCTGGCAAACTGACATGTTATTATGTTGTTTTCCTAGAGCACATCAAAACATATTTTTGGAATCAATGGAATACATTTTCATAGTCATCCCATAAAACAGATAGTTTCCAAACAACATTGTATTTAAAAAAATTGTTTCTAATATTTTTTAGCCAGTAAGGAGGACTAAACATAACAAAATACTGCTTTTCAGAAACTTAAAGAAATTGCTAACAAAAGCAATTTCTTCAAGAACTTTGAACAACAATGTATTCAAGGACCATTACTCATTACATATCCTGTAGATTGCTTCAACTTGGAAGCGATCCCTATTGTCATAAAATTTTAGATATTGTTAGCAATTTTTGGATGACATGCATTATTACCAAGGTTGTCAAATCCTATGATTTTGTTAGTTTTGCAATCATATGTCAAGCAAATTTTGATTGATATTTCATCCATACACAATACACAAAGTTTTTTATTGTCTTTCATGTTCTTGATTTTAAGCTTCAGCATTTCCTTTATTTGTGCTGAAATCTCAGGACCTTTATTGCAATAATGTTTCAGCCACCTAAAATGTGTAGTATTGTGTGAGAAAACAAAATATGTTGAAGGAAATCTATATGCCTGTGGATTATAAAAATATATACTCAAAAATGAAGGCTTTGTTTTTTGAGTATCTCCTTCCCTGGTGTTTTTTTTTAACAATTTTACCTAAGATTCAAAGAATGAAAAAACATCTTCGGGCAGGTAGTCTTTGGTTTTATTAGGTAAATCATAAGAATATTATAATCACAGATCTCCAATAGAGCAGAACTGCCTTTTATTTTTTAATTTTCTCACTTTCTTCTTTAAGATCACTTTTTTCTTGGACTGTTTGCAGTTAAATTTGGTTCAGTTTGTATTCCATTTTCTTCATACAGCTGTTATGACTCAGAATTTGAAAAATTCATAAGTGTGGGAACTAGTGACACAATTATATGCACTTCTTCACGTGAGAAAACAAAATATGTTGAAGGAAATCTATATGCCTGTGGATTATAAAAATATATACTAAAAAATGAAAGCTTTGTTTTTTGAGTATCTCCTTCCCTGGTGTTTTTTTTTTAACAATTTTACCTAAGATTCAAAGAATGAAAAAACATCTTCGGGCAGGTAGTCTTTGGTTTTATTAGGTAAATCATAAGAATATTATAATCACAGATCTCCATTAGAGCAGAACTACCTTTTATTTTTTAATTTTCTCACTTTCTTCTTTAAGATCACTTTTTTCTTGGACTGTTTGCAGTTAAATTTGGTTCAGTTTGTATTCCATTTTCTTCATACAGCTGTTATGACTCAGAATTTAAAAAATTCATAAGTGTGGGAACTAGTGACACAACTATATGCACTCCTTCATGATCAGAAATAACTCCATTTTTTTATCATTTTGGTCAAAAGAAAAGTAGCTTGCAAATTCAGATCTATTCATTGAAAAAAAAAATGCAGATTTAGCATTCAAGTATATAATTCAACAGAACAAAAACTATACTCTTGTGTAAATAAAAGTTTTTCTACTCATTACTAGAGAAATATAACTCAAAGTGGATTAGTATATTATTAAATACTTCTCTAATAAATTTTTTTAGTAATGAGATCTGTACTGACCAGATGACTGGGATGAGTTATCTGGAGATGCAAGGACAATGGATAAAAATACATAAAGAAGAAAAAGCTTTAGGGGAAGTTAGAGATGTTCCCTTAAAAGGAAATAATAAAAAGAAACCACCTTCACCCGAATCAGGTTTCTCACCTATGGTATCAGAGATGGGGATTCGGATCCTATAGGTCCAAGAGACATGTCTCTGGCATCGGAGGTGGAGGAACCCCTTATCTTGGCCCAATCACATCCCAAAGTTGTAAAATAATAAGAGATATAAAAGGTAGAGCCCTGCTTGGCAGACTCACCAATCATTAGAGTCTGATTGACCTCTGTCCACATCTTCCAAGCAGCTCAAATCTCCGACATCTTCCCGAGATGCTACCAGCATCTGCATTGCTCCAACATTAACATCCAAACTACAGTGCCCTCATTAGCAATCTTCCCATTCAAGTGCCTATCTTTTGCCAAGAAATCAACTGAAGAGATAAGTATCACTCTTATTGTTCTTTCCGGATAGAGTGGAGATTGGGTGGTTGCATATATGGTGTTAGTCAGGTAATTCTCTGTTTAGTTTAGTGTTATTGTACTCAGTAATTTTGATCCATAGCATCTGTTGGCTTGATATGCTTTAGTGAGCCTTTAACAATGATATACTAACAGTATTATCTATGTTAGATTAGAATTAATAAATAGTTTTGTTATCATTTATAAGTTCACCTGTCTCTATTTTAAATAAAACTAGATGATCACTGCCAAACGAATCTAATTACTGGCCTTGATAACTTCAAGGCTTCGTGAGAAGATACGTAACACATCTGCATCAGAAGATTTATTACATAACTAAAATCTACCAAACTTGAAGATTAAATTTCTCAACCTATTGTGAAAGATTTGAAGATATATTTTCATTGAATACAGTTTTTTCTATTCAATGAATATATGACATTATCTGGAAGAAAAAATTCTATTTAAACATACAAACACTTCTAGCATAGTATGATTTATACTGCATAACATGTATTTAGGTATATTTACATCCACATCTTTTTGATGCCATAATTTTGAGGAGTTAGGTATATCAATACAGTAGGAACAGCATGTGATTACAATTGGTTCTTCAAGACATTCAGAAAAAAATGAAGTCAAAATGATCTGAGCAAATAAAATAATTTTTATATAGACACCCTGAATCCTTTGGCATCAGGTCCTTTCTTCTGCTGTTAATCACCCATCTTTTGGCCCTAGTATGAGATATTTTTAAACATTTTATGTTTATTCTCAAATATTCTTAAATTAACATATTACATGACTGAATAATATGTAAACAAGTTTAAAATCAACATATATTGTCTATTAATTATTAATGATTTTAAGTTTAGCATCAAATGTATTGTATGCATCTCATTTTCTCTCAAGGAAAGTGAAAAAAAAAAACTGTTTTCTGGATTCCTTTTCTTATAATTTCAGCAGTTCATTGCAAAACAAAATGAGCCATGTCATCCCATTTAATTCTTTCAAACAAAAATGTTCACAGCTTCTTATATGACAAACTTCTGGAAGTTGGCTATGGAGCTATAGCTGCATGTGACTGACTCTACAGGAATATGGTAGATGCACACATGCACATTGAAAAATAATTATCCAATGTATTGCTGAATGCTATTATTCATTAAACCTCTACTCTGGTACAACCATACTGGATACAAGGTGACCCTGAATCAACTGATTGGACTGTAAGCCCTATGTAAGCCTTAACTCTCATTGACTAATTCAGGATGAGAATAATGGCATCAGTGGGTTAGGTAAGTTTACTATTGTTGCCCTACCTAACCCTGGCAAAAGTGGCACTGATCAAAAGGATCCCTAGTCCAAGCAAGTCTATATAATAGAGGTATATAGTATAGTAAAAGGGAGCAGTGGTAAAGAAAATGTTAAGTTATGAAAAAATAGCAAGCTGAAATAAAGAAGATGAATAAAATTTTATTTTTTGATAAAGGTTATAATCCAATTTTAAATTTTATAAAAAAAAAAGTAAACAAGACACTCAAAATCTCAACATCTTTAACTCTGAGAATTTCTTTAGATACACTATTTCTGTATTGTTTAAACTTCAAAATGTATTTCTTACCTGTGAAAATGAATATCTGCATTATTTTTATCGTAATGGTTTGTGCATCTATCGCTGAACACAAAATAACCATGGTTTCTAACATTCCTTCAGCTTTCTATATAGCACACTTGCCCTACAAGCCAGACTAAACTAGTTGCAAAGCTTGGCCTCACTTTCAAGTGTGTACAGAGATAGGAAGTGCTGTCTCCAGTTATATTTAGAGCTCAATAGTTTTTCCTGAAAAATAATCACAGAATCTGTGAAAATAAACAAACATATACTTGTAAATTTTTATATGTATAGTATAGTGGTGTCATGGTCTATAAATATATATGGTCATTCCACTCCTACTAATAACAATAGAAAAACTGTTAAGATCTAGATTTTAATCACTAGGGCAGTGTTATTGTCACACCTAGAGTCATAGCAGACAAATCTATAGAGTTACTTATAGAAGCTTATAGCTCAAACATAATATTGCAAAATATTATTAGCAGGAATTTTGCTATATTTTGATAAATTAGAATGAAATGACGTTATCCTTAACATTTTATGGACTTAAATGGCAAAAAATACTATTTCAAAATTTTAAACGTTAGTTCACAACTATCATTTTTAAGTCAACAATTTTGCAGTTGTGACTTGTTTTTTCTTCGAAACTATCATTTTTAAGTCAACAATTTTGCAGTTGTACCTATTTTTTTCTTTGATTCTTTAAATGTGTTTGAAATAATGCCAATTAATACAATTCTAATTGCTCCGAAGTTACTAACATTAAGATTTTGTCATCATTAATTCTACAGAAAATGGATTAAAAAAATTTTAAATAAAAATTGAAAATGTATTTCAGTGTAATAATTCCATTTGAAAAAATAAATAATAAATTATTTGATGGGCTAATTATTGTATCTGACTTGTGAGCACAAAGATTATACAAATGCTGAAAAAACTTTATTAAAATTTCTGGATCAAAACAGACATACCATGGGCATTTGAAGTAAAACTTATTGCATTTTAATGTAAGTTGTAAATAAGGCATAATTTCTCAATAATAGCAACATTATTACCTTTCACATGATTTTTTAAAACACTATTATTTGTTGATATATTGGTAAATAAATTTTAAAGTGTATCAATTTCAATTCTATTCATAAAATAATTTATAATATACATATCTCCTTTTAGTGAAAATAATTTTCTGAAATTTATTTTTGTATCTGCTAGAAATTGTATGTACAGTATATATTTTTGAAAGAGGAAAATATCTCATTATTATTGAAATAATTTATTTATCATTTTATACTTATAAGTTAGTACAGTATTGTATTAGAACTTTTTTGATTGGAATAAAGCTATCTGACTTATGAGAACTGAAAATTTTGTGATTAATTTTGATAATAATGAGATTTATCTTTCTCTTGTTTTGAAAGATTATATACTGTAATTATATAAATCATCTTACTTTAAAAGTTCAGAAAGTTTATATGCTGTAATTATATAAAACATTTTACTTTAAAAGCTCATTTCCATAGGTATTAGTAGTTTAGCACAAATAAATTTAGAAATACTGTATTTGAATTTTTACAGTTGCACTTAGCATTTTCAATGGAAGATACTGTAATAGAAAAATTGGAAGTGGGATTTCTATAATAGATTTATTTTCAATATAGAGAAGT
>AYEL01070681.1:0-33546 GCA_000484575.1 Olivierus martensii | reverse complement strand
TCCAAATTTTATTACCTGTACAAATGGTAGAGCTCCAGAAATTAATCTTTTTCTTTCCGATGATGTGAAACACCATTCTTCAAAATGAAGCTTACAAATTCTAGTGTTATAGTAATTATTAATATTTTTATTTAATTCCATTCCTGTATGTTTTCTTATTATTTCTAGCCATTTCTTGCATCTGCAACATTATAAAAGCAATTTTCAACATGACATCCAGCAGTGGATAACTTAAATTAACTGAATTTTCGCCTATTTGAATTACTATAATAAACATTTTAAATTAATAAAATTAAAATAACTTACTTTTCTTCTTTCTTCGGAAAACAAAATAATGGAGGTGTTTTATCTTCACAAATGCAACACCGACTTCTCATTTTTTAAATATAATATTAAGTTCTAAACTTTGTTTTAAATTCTTTTTTTACTTGGTAATATGGCGACTTCGCTTCGAAACGCACATCGAAATTAATTTTAAATGAGTGATCTGTTATAACGTCAACTCATTGTGGCTCCAATCACGTTACAGGAATTGATCATGTGATTCAAAATCGAAACTTTTAGTTCTCTGCTATGACCACTGTGTGCTATGACATTGTCGGCGCTGTAGTCTTTCTGTCACGTGATTTTTTCGAAGTTGACCATCTGTATATATCTAATCTGTGGTTTATTGGTTATTTCTCGGTAATTCGCGCACAAAGAGAATCAATAATCACGCCCAATTCGAAAAGTGTAATCAGTCACGTGTCATATGACGTTTACTTCGTCATAGATTGGTCACGTGACCTAGAGAGCGCGGACTAAGATGTTAATGGCGGTACTCCGCGACACGACATAATCCGATCGAATATCGTTCGTTGTGAATTACCGAGGATAATTTCACGAATATTCCATCGCTAAATTGATTAAATATGAGGCAAGAAAGGAATTAATATAAAAATTACGAAATAATTTGCTTTTTTGGACATTCCGTTATGCGACAGTCATGGGGTTAAAGAGACACAAAATATCCCAAATAACTCACTTGTCAGACGTCTCAGAGGTCAAAAGTCAAAGGTAACGAGATATAGATCCTAAAAATCGATAGTTTAAAGATAGAAATATGTAAGTATGTTAAGATTTTAATTATTATATCTGACAAGTGATATTTCAAGTGAAGAAAAAACAGTATATTAAATATTTTAATTTATATTGATCCAAATTTATGTTCTGCTTTGAAATTTAGAAAATAAAAACTATAAAATGAAATAATGAAAAGGACCAAATCGCTGATATGTTTAATCTTAATTAAACTAGTACATTAATATATTACTGTTCAATTTATTGTAATTACTGAAAGTAATTTTATTGTAATATTGATTTATTATTTTCTAGATAATGAATTGCAACAGAACAACTGTAGATCCTAAATTTAATTTGGTTTTAAGTGAGTTTTATTCAGATTCGTCAGAGGAAGAAGACATAAGACGTAAGTACGTTTTAATAGCTAATTTAGCTTGACTGACAAATATGGCCAAAACCATGAAAATTGTTAATCTCAATTGATCAAGATATTAATTTTTTAATTTTAAATATCATTCATCGATCACCAACATATTTTTATTGCTGGCGTAGCTGCAACGGGTCTACTAGTAAGATTTATTTATGAAAATTGATTGTAGAAAGATTAATTGGAAAATGGTAGCAAATATGTTACAATGGGTAAGATTCTTGATCATCAAATCAGCAGTCTTGAACTTTTGTTATTTTTTATTAGGTTTCTACATTTTTGATTGTTTTGATAAAGATTTTGATTTTGAGCGTACTGGAAAGTTGTGATTCAACATTCTGATAAAGAAATGCAGCCTGCAAGTTACATAAAAGTGAATGATTTTTCCAGTGATGCTGATTTGATGTTTGAGAATCTCACATCCAACTTGATAATGTAGCAACTGACTGTTAGATAAGACTGCATTTATGATATTTTCATAAATGTCTTGCACAAGTGATTCCAGTAATTGATTGATGCAGTCTTCCACAGACTATAATAGTCTGAAAAGCTTTGTGGTTGGGTATAAAAGTCCACCTTTTGTCTTTATGTCAAGTAATAAAGTAAATGGATGACATGGGGTTTTTCTGAAACAGTGTGTGAGAACAATCTTTGCATTATACCGTATGCTTATAATTTCCACAGATTAGTTGAAACAGATAGGACACTCTCATAGGGGACTCTATTGTATACAAGAAACGAACGAAGCGCCTCTATGGAGAGTACTTGAAATGAACCCAACTATTAATAAAAATGATGTTTTAATGTATTGAAAGTTTTAATTATAAAAGTTTTTTAAAAAATGATGTTTTAATCTATTGAAAGTTTTAATTATAAAAGGTTTTTGTAATAAAACTGCCACAAGATTCATAGAAACAATAATAACCGACCTTCCACTATCTACAACAAAAGTGAAATGAGTAACGCCAGATACTGCCAATAGCGGCAGCATCTTCAAATAAGCGAAGTGTATCAACTAATCTGTGATAAGGCATGATAGTAGCTTACCTTAACTGGAGCGTCGGAATAGGAAACGCGGCGCCGCCTGTCGGGAGAAAAATTTTTTTGTGGCGCTATCTGTCGGGATACAAAATTTCTGTCCCCTTTTCCTCGATTTTTGTTTCCCTTTTTAGGAGGTTTTCTCTCATTTCCATTATCTGCCATCCTATCTGCTGTTACGGTGGTCAGGCGAGTCCGCACCCCTAGTTGTAGGCAATGATTAAGCCGAGATTATTCTCGCAGACATAAGTACCCTGTAGTACCCTCGTTGGTGGAGCAGGGGAAAAGCTTTGGCTAGTCTCAGAATACGACATGAGCCACGTCCTCTCGGTCCGTAGGCCACTTCTATACGGACCACGTTACCCATTCATTCTGCCAGAAGCTCTTCGGAAGTCGTATTTGGATCATCGACGCGCCTGCTTCCACGGCGCATGCGCATTTCTCGACTACGTCGCCGATTGCCTAATGCGCATGACGAGCCACTTTGTCTCTTTTTCTGGTGGCGCCAGCCCCGTTTCCGTCTGCCGCGCGTTGCGCGCGCCAACGTCGCCTACCGACGTGCCGCGTTTGCGAAGGCCCGAGGAATAGCTTATTTTTATATAATTGGACGGCGCGTACACGCGTTTACTCACGGCACGCCGCTAAGGAAAGCACCGCATGCAGCCGGAGGCCGCGGACCGAAAGGTAGCGGTTTGTCGGGCCCGCTATTTCTGCAAGCCGAAAAAGCCCTCACGGGGGCAAAAAATTCCGCTTCAAAACGGGCCAGAAACGCTTGTTTTTTGGCGGTCGAAATTCCGTGGAAACGCCGGTTCCGAAGGAACATTAGGGGGCCGCGTCCGCTATATTCGTAACGGACCAAAAACCAAAAAAAGAAAAAACAAAAACCGCTCAAAAACAAAAAAACGGTATTTTTGGATTATCCCGTTGACTCGTCTCAATTCCAAAATAAACATTCTAAAAAAATTTAAGAATTGTCAAATTATTAAAAGAGGTTATAGGTTAGTACTTATAGGCCCAAGCAGGCCGGATGGCCTGCCGCTGCCTGGCAGTAGCCAGGCCGAGCAAACGAAGCCTTACTGGTAGTTGCTCGCAAAAATCTGTGTGAACCGAAATTTCGTTTCGCTTCAACGATCCTTTCGTGTTGGTACATCGGTTCACATATAGATTTTTGCAAGTACCAGTAAGGTTTCGTTTGCTCGGCCTGGCTACCGCCAGGCCTACGCAGTGCATCTGCCCTGCTTGGGCTTATAAGTACTAACCTATAACCTCTTTTAATAATTTGTACATACTTAATTCTTTAGAATGTTTATTTTGGAAATTTGAGAGGTCGACGGGATAATCCAAAAATACCAAAAAACCTCCGATCAGCAACCCGCTGGCACAGGCGAAAAAAAATTTTTCGTTCTCAGACTACATATCGGCCGTTTCTGTTGGCAAATAATCCGGCAGTTTAGAATCCGTCGCTACAATCGTCGGCAGCGTCATTCGACGCTCCGGTTAAGGTAAGCTACCATTGTGCCAATTGTTGGGTACGGGTATCATATTTCCGGGATCGAAAATTTGCCCCCTTTATAGTGTACCCCCTAATTTGGAGATACTGAATCCAAAAATGTAATTATTTTTTACCGCTGAGGCTCCATTATCGAGATACAGGGCCCCAAAGTTTGGGCTTATTAGTCCAATTTTTAAGTAATTTTAGTAGATAATTTCGAAATTCTAATGAATTTTGATGTGGTTTTACATTCCGAATTGAATGAAACTATTTCCGTTGACCTATGTCCTACCTTTACGAAACTATGCGATTTTTTTCATTTTCACTATTTTTATCAGTCTTGAATCTCTGAAAATTCTTTTTTCTCAATTTTATTTATAAATTTTGGTTGAGGTCATCACAATAATCCTAAATTATATATTTCTGATACCATATATACTAAATGTAATAAAATATAATGTAATAAGCAAGTTTTCAACGAAATGCCTCCGTTTTCTTTCAAATACGAGTTCCAAAAAGCATGCTGGGTAATTTTGCTGTCCTACCGGCAATTTATCAGGAGTGATAAAAACAGTGAAAAATGAAAAAAAATTGCATAATTTCATAAAGGTAGTCATAGGTCAACGGAAATGGTTGCATTCGATTCGGAATGTAAAACACATCAAAATTCACTAGAATTTCGAAATTATCTACTAAAATTACTTGAAAAATTGGATTAGTAAGCCCCAACTTTGGGGCCCTGTATCTCGATAACTGGGCCTCAGCGGTAAAAAGTAATTACCGTACATTTTTGGATTCAGCACCTTGAAATTAGGGGGACAAAGCCTATGAAGAGGGGGCAAATTTTCGATCTTGGTAGTCGTGAAAATTTTGAGAAATTCTCATGTTGAATAATAAATTTTTAATTGAAAAAAACTAAAAAAAAATAATTTAAAAAATTCACGAAAATTATTCAACGTATTATTGTGTCTGACCCCTTTTGTGTTTAAATACTACGGCCTTAAGATAGGTATTGATTATTAGAAAATTTTTTTTTAATTATAATTGGCGTAAATTACTAGATAAAGATCAAAGATGGAAGATCAACATTATTTGAACCACGTCATTGGGTTACAGTGACCATGTGACATGTTAACTAGCCGATATCATTGGATTACTACGATCTTATATTAGTAGATAATTTCGAAATTCTAATGAATTTTGATGTGGTTTTACATTCCGAATTGAATGAAACTATTTCCGTTGACCTATGTCCTACCTTTACGAAACTATGCGATTTTTTTCATTTTCACTATTTTTATCAGTCTTGAATCTCTGAAAATTCTTTTTTCTCAATTTTATTTATAAATTTTGGTTGAGGTCATCACAATAATCCTAAATTATATATTTCTGATACCATATATACTAAATGTAATAAAATATAATGTAATAAGCAAGTTTTCAACGAAATGCCTCCGTTTTCTTTCAAATACGAGTTCCAAAAAGCATGCTGGGTAATTTTGCTGTCCTACCGGCAATTTATCAGGAGTGATAAAAACAGTGAAAAATGAAAAAAATTGCATAATTTCATAAAGGTAGTCATAGGTCAACGGAAATGGTTGCATTCGATTCGGAATGTAAAACACATCAAAATTCACTAGAATTTCGAAATTATCTACTAAAATTACTTGAAAAATTGGATTAGTAAGCCCCAACTTTGGGGCCCTGTATCTCGATAACTGGGCCTCAGCGGTAAAAAGTAATTACCGTACATTTTTGGATTCAGCACCTTGAAATTAGGGGGACAAAGCCTATGAAGAGGGGGCAAATTTTCGATCTTGGTAGTCGTGAAAATTTTGAGAAATTCTCATGTTGAATAATAAATTTTTAATTGAAAAAAACTAAAAAAAAATAATTTAAAAAATTCACGAAAATTATTCAACGTATTATTGTGTCTGACCCCTTTTGTGTTTAAATACTACGAGGCCTGAAGATAGGTATTGATTATTAGAAATTTGTTTTTTTAATTATAATTGGGATAAATTACTAGATAAAGATCAAAGATGGAAGATCAACATTATTTGAACCACGTCATTGGGTTACAGTGACCATGTGACATGTTAGCTGACCGATATCATTAGATTACTAAGATCGTCTGCTTAGTAACTGAGCAGTCTCATTGGATCATAATGGACATGTGATTCTTGAACGTGACCATTATAACCCAATGAGACTGCTTTTAATGGCGGATATCGAGTATTGAACTGTATATTATTTCGTTAAATTATTGAACTTAAGCTTTCATATTAAAAGGTTTTTAAGGTATTTTTTAAATATTTTTCTAATTTTCTATTGATTATAGCTTACATTACTTTATTTAGCCTAATATACTTAAGTTAAACTTTGATTAGGCTTAACGACCACGTATTATTCGCAGATATGATTATTAGAGATATCTAATCTATATTATATTATATATAATATATATAAATCTAAATACCTGTGCCTGTATGTTCAATTATAAGGCAAGATAACGGGCATTAGGAAATTCAGCCTAAGATTGTCACTATCATTACCACGTGTAGAGAAACGAACCGTCATTGCCATAGCAACGCAACAATTTGACTTACAATAATACAATTTTATAAAAATTATTGAATTATTTATGCTGCTACTGATTTATTATTTAATCTATTAGCATTTTTTAATCAATGATTATTTTATTTCGTGATTTTCATTATTGTAAGTTTTTATTAAGTAGAATAATCTGCTTTTGAGATTAATTCACGTATTTTTCGATGCTCTTGGTTCGAGACTATAACTGTTATTTCTAATGCCCCTTAAGATTGTCACTAATATTACCACGTGTAGAGAAACGAAACCGTCATTGCCATAGCAACGCAACAATTTAACTTACAACAACAGAATTTTATAAAAATTATCGAATTATTTATGCTACTACTGATTTATTATTTAATCTATCATCTTTTTCAATCACTGATTATTTTATTTTTTCATGTAAGTTTTTATTATGAAGAAGAATCTGTATTTGAGACTAATTCACGTATTTCTTGATATTCTTGGTTCGAGATTATAACTGTTGTTTCACGTGTTTTGATATAACGTTTTTGTATATCGTATAGTTGTATAAATTTCATAATGCTACGAAAAAGAAAGAACACTTTAGGTGAATTAACTCCCGGTGCTAAACGAATGCGTTTAACTCGGGAAAATGAAACATTAGAAGATCGAGCAAATCGACAGAATTCTAATAGAGAAAGAAAGATAAAGAAGTGAACATTCGAAAAGACACATACTGTATTTCAAATAACGTATCTGTACGAGAAAGATTTTTAGAATACATTGAAGAAAATCCTGACGATCATCTAAAAGGTTATAATTTAAGAGAAAGAGAAATTTAAGTAACACACCATGAATTGCCCGAGCAAAGCCGGGCACGGGTATGCTAGTATACTATAAAGATATGAATTCGTATGTGGTAAAACGACTTTTATTATTACTATCCTTATATGCTTATAATAAGATGGTAACAACAAATAATGGGTGGTGTTAAATTTCTGTCTGACTGGTGAGTGTAAAAAAAAATTGTGCACCACTGGTATAGTACACATATACCCTTTTCAAAGAGTCTTTTCAGTTAGGATTAACGATAAGCAGGGTCCTCGATAAGTGATACGGTGTAAAACGGATCGCAGTAGAGAATTTATTACCATTTTCAACTTGATCTTTGAATTAAAACATAGTAATCAGATTAAAATATTTCAATTTTTACTTTATAAATTCTAAAATTAATTATAATTTGAAAATTTATTTTAAAAATTTCCTTTAGTTACAATTCTTTTAATTGATCAGTAGATAGTGAAGTTTCGTTAAAAATGTCACTTCGAATAGATTTCTGCCTTGGCAAAATATTTATATACGTTTAAAATAATATTTCTAGCTTGACTGTGCAATGTTTCTTTCGCTTACAAACAACTATATACTATCCACCATTACTGATAAATACTAAAGGACAGTGACATCATTCGTTGTATTTATTTAATTTTAAGCGATTAGAGATTTAGTTTAATATTTAATAGCACAACCATGAAATACGAAGTATTAATTCGACAATTTTTTAAAAGATAATAAACATTTCAAATTGTTACCGATGATAAAAGGTAAACTGCTATTTGATGAACGAAACAGAAACCGGCTATTCTATTGGATGACTTGACCTTTGCAATCCATAAGTTCTTTACCATATAAGTAAGGCTGGTCATCTTTCTTTGAAAAAGGTATAATCAAAAATATATTTTCCATCTCATATTTATTAGCATCTCTTGACTATCTAAATAGCTACTTAATTTCTTTTTCAAAAATGATAATGATTCTGATTGAAAAACTTAGGGTGGATTCACACTGCGTCCGACTCGTAGTCGCGTTACTATAGCAACCGACCCGACTGATCCGACTATGCGTCGGAGCAACGCCACCGCGTTGGTCGGAGTCGGACCGATTCGAAAAGTTGAATATTTCGAAATCGAGGCTGAACAGTCGGATAGCAGCAACCAATAAGAAACTTCCATATTAAAAGACGTCGCTGCTACGTAATTATTTAGTTTAATGCTTTTATTTTCGCCAACAAGTTTTTCTAATAATTTTACGTTATTTACTGATTATCACATAACTTCCTGGATGGAACATTTCGATAACTCTTCATATTCTTATACATTAATCTAATTGATATAACGGACATTAATAAACTTCAATGATTTATATGATTATAATCAAAACTATATTTCTTCAACATCAATAATGTAGATTTTGAAACTATCTCAAAAAATGTATCATTATCCAATATTTTCGCCATTTTGTTTTAAAGTTAAACGGTAACTATATAACGGCTATCTTGATTAGTTGAATTTGGGTTTCTTAAGAGAGGATTTGATTGGCTACGAGTAGTCGGCTGCTGCCGTATGTGAATGCTACAGCCGACAGTCGAACAAATCGTTCATGATTACAAGTCAGGTCCGATTCTCGAGTCGGACGCAGTGTGAAGCCGCCCTAATATACATATTTAATTTTCAAATTTTATGATTTCATAGTAACTAGGAGATTCTTCATTGCTTAATTTTTAATTTCTTTCAGCTGTTTTTGCAATTGCCTTCTTTCCTAATTTGTCATGCTTTCAATTCTAAACCTGTAAGATTATCAAAGGTTATCTTGTTAGTTTATTATTTTACTGTATTAATACTAAGAAATAAAGTCAATTTTATAATCTATAGATTCATTTAACATATTGCGTAAGTGTGGACACCCGGAAGGACTTACTGGGATCCCACATGTTCCGGATGATTGAGGCAAGCTATCTGGCCCTTACTGTCTTTACAGAACTCGAATTAAAGTCATGAGACTTTAAAATTGTCGGTTTTGTCACCAGACACATTTTTAGTTCTAACTAGAGGGGTTTGTTGCCCTTCTAGTTGTCAGAACCGGTAGGTGACGTATGCTGGTTCCGCAAGTAAGGATGGGAGAACGTTGGATGACGCACGTCAAGACGACGCAACTTAAAGCACTAAAAACATTTATTTATTTGATACCATAACATCCCACGAAAAGAGAAATTTTTTTTTATAAAGCTTATGTTAATCATATAGAGCAGTGGTACTCAACATTTCGAAGAGTGCGCTCTTCGAAATGTTGGCCACTAAGTAATTTAAGTGGCCCGAGTTTTAAGACAGAAATATGATACCTTAATAATTTTTGAAATATAATACAGTACTAGTAAAATGAAAATGAAAAAACATTTAATTTGATGTCGCGGGCCACGGGTTGATAGTAATAAATATTCTCAGCTGCAAAAAGTGCTTATTGTGGAAAGGGGGCAATCAAAATTTAGCCACCAAGCTTACCATACAAAAGAAAAAAGACCCAGATACAAACATTATGGGTATTTCCTTCCCACTCAGATGAAAAGTTGACTCATCACTGAACACCACATGATCAAGAAAGTCATCTTCCCACTCAAACACTTCACTTGCAAAGTTAAAACGTATACCATAGTCATCTGGCTTTAAAGTATGTACTAACTGTAACTGGTATGGACACACGTGTAAACGTTTTCTTAAAACCTTCCAAACTGTCGTCTTTGGCAACTGATGTTCAAGACTTAATTTCTAAGCAGATTTCTTAGGACTATGAAGGTAAGATGCTCTGACACGGTCCACATCCTCTACAGACACTTTAGGTTGTCCCATGCTTTTCCCTTTACAAACACATCCGGTCATTTCGAATTTTGTGAAGCCTGGTGAGAGTTTTGTGAAGTATTCTGGGACTTAAACTAATCAACAGACGGTTGTAATATAAGTTTTGCACATTATAAAAAAATTAGCGAGGCTATACCTAATTTGTAAAAAGTACAAACAAAGAAATAATGCATATTTACAGGGTGGTCCAAAGTTACCCCCGCTGGTCCAAAGTTCGTCCTATTGACTGTACTCATTTATTCTTGCTATCAAATATATACAGTGTTTTTCTTAACTTGTACCAAACATTTTTCTTGGAAATGTGATGAGATAGGAAATAGGACAAAAAATTTTGATGAACAAAGTATATCCAAAGAATCAAATGGGCATGATAAAAATTTGTGGCCCATCGAAAGTAGAAGCTTAAAGTGTAAACTTTGAAATCTCCAATAAAAATACATGTCGATTTTGGCATATTTGGATAGATCTGTGAAAAACAAACAACTTTTGTTTTGAAAGTTTTTAATATCATCTATGGATTGTGAGATATTGCAAAAAATAGATGCTGCTGCATGTACTGCCGATTGGGCTATTCAAGCAATAAGAACAAGAAGAATCCATCAAAGGGCATCTGTGTGCTCCATGGTGCACTCATAAAGGGCTGAAACAAGTTGGGAAATTCTTGTTTTTGAGTATGGCTCCATGTTGAACTGTGATGGCAAAAGACTTATCGTATCTGTGGTTCAAGTACTACCATTGATCACCTAATCTGCATAATACTACTTGTTGCTGCTTCAGTAGTGTCCTGCAGGGTACACACAAGTACACAAATGCCATCTTTCAGATTCTTCTTCTTCTTATTGATTGAATAGCCCAATTGACGATACATGCAGTCGGATCTGTTTATTGTGATATCTCACAATCCGTAGGTGATATTGAAAAAACTTTCAAAAATTGTTTGCTTTTACAATTCTATCCAATTATGCCAAAATCAGCATATGTTTCCATTGAAAATTTAAAGTTGACCCCTTGTGGCCCTATTTCCGACGGGCCCACAAAATTTTTATCAGGCCCATTTGATTCTTCGGATATACTTTGGTAATACAGGAAGTTTTAAGTTTATACTTTGGTAATCAAAATTTTTTGCCATACTTCCTATCTCATTACATTTCTGAGAAAAAAGGTACAAATGGTAAGAAACACTCTTATATGTTTTATTTTTTATCCTTATCATGTCTATGACTATCTATATCAGGGATGGGCAAAAGGCGGCCCGTGAGCCGGATCCAACCTGCGAAGGCATCTTATACGGCCTGCCATATAAACTAGAACACATTAAGTTTCAAGACCACATTTGTAAAATTCGAATCGAAAAGAAAAATAAAATAATGGATACTTAGTAGTATAAAATAATGGATGTTGTCGCTAGTATACACGTACACTACCAAGTTACTCCAAATTTTGATTTTATTATTTGTTTGTTTTTACAAAATTAATTACGTAATTATGTTACCTAATATTTTGGTAACATTCTGATATAATAGGTTATTAGCAATCAATCAGTTTGATAAAATACTTATGTTTTTAAAGAAAATTATCTGAATTTATTAATGTTTCTAATGAAAAAATAGTTTCTACAGATGCATTTGAATTCTTTGCATACAAACAAAAACTAAAAAAATAACACAAGTAAAGTATATTTTTAAAATTATATCGACACACGAATATATTCTTTGTATAAGTATCACAAAAGTGGCTACACACGTTAGCGAGATTGACAAGAACGTGTGAAGGTAAATTGGCGCAACCATTATTCTTGTCCTGTGTGATGGTGAGAGGAACATGTTTGTGTAAGAATCAATCTTGCTTGAACATGAGTAGTCATTTTATGTCAAAGTAGTTTTTATTAATTTTTTAATGGAGTAGCTAATGTTATCATCAATAATTTCATTACATAATTACGGCACCATAGGTTAAATTTGCCCTTAGGTACTTTTCAATTTTCATACGGCCCGCTTCAACTGAAGATTGTTTATCCGGCCCGCAGCAGAAAATAATTGCCCACCCCTGATCTATATAATCATAGTCATGACACTAATAAGATATATATATATTATACAGGGTGTAATAAAAGTATGTACCCCTCCAAATAACTTGATAACTATCTTTGATTTCAAAAATTTGTTAATGCCAACAAATAGGAAGTGATAGGTGGGCTACCTTATGGTGACCTTTGAATGAGCTGCTTATGCAAATGAGAACAGTTACAAATCTTATCTCATAAACTGTAATAGATAGGGAAATTTCTAATTACAGGCTTGTTCAGCATTCAATTCTAAACACTACAAAAAGTTTCATCAAAATTGGATGAATAGTTCGCTCAAAAATGAAATAAAAACATTTTTATATGAAAAGAGTTGACACTTATTTCTGATGTAAATAACAAATTATTACCAAAACAACATCCCAAATCAATAAATTGAAAATAGAGCCTAATCAACAAGCAAAAACCAATCAAGAATGTGCTCAAAATATTTTCCATCAGCACCCAAGTATCGTTGAGCATGATATTAGATGAAGTTCCTCATAGCCTTTAGATTGTCAGTAAAAATCTCTGAACAAACAATAATGATGCAGTTTTGAAGATTCTCTATTTTATTATGCAAGAATGAAAGTTGTTGTGGCCTCATCAATTGCTGGTTCTGCACAAATTGATCTTGGCATTTCAAGGAATTGACTTCTGATAGATCTAAGTGTTTCATTTTTGAGTGAACTATTCATCCAGTTTTGATGTTTTTCTGTTGTGCTCAGAATTGAATGCTTAACAAGTTTGTAATTGGGAATTTTCCCTATTTGTTATGGTTTATAAGATAGGATTTGTAACTATCCTCATTTGCATAATCAGTTCATTTGATTAGACTGTCCACCCATGATTTCCTATTTGATGACATTAACAGTTTTTTGAAATCTATGATATTTATTAAATTATTTGGAGGGTTACAGACTTCCACTCTGTATATGTATTATTAGTGTAGTATATATATAGTTATATATCTAGCTACAAATTATTTGTAGATAGATAGGATTCATTTACATAATATGAGGCATAAATTGGAGTTTAAAAAATATGTAAATTTCAGATAAATGTGTACACAATTAAAAAGTTGCTATAAAATTGTCCGTGCACCAGTAAAATTTTGACTAGTGTCAAAATTAGCACACATGCCACTGATTTGTTGTAACTGGTAATACAGGGTGTCCATAAAAGAATGTCCCAGTTTCAATGGTATATTATAACAGTTTAATTTAGACTATTTACAACAAATCATACATCAAATTGAAGGTAAACTAACCTAGTTTTTCTTACAAATGTTCAATATGTTTATAGAACATTTGTGTTTAGTTATACAGCACACATCCAACCTATAGTCCAATTCTTCTCATGCTTTGGTTAACAAGTCCAGAGTAATGGAAGCAATAATCTCTTCAATTCTGTGTCTCAACTCTGGCAAATCATTAGGTAGCAGCGGAACGTAGACACGATCTTTTACAAAGCCCCAAAGGAAAAAATTGCATGGTGTCAGGTCAGGTGAATGTAGAGACCAGCAAAAAAGAGCTCTGTTGTCTCGACCATTAAGACCAATCCAATAGTCAGGGACTTCAACATTCAACCACTCTCATACAAAGAGATTCCAATGGGGAGGGGCCCCATCTTGTTGCCAAATAAAGTTTACTGGTTCACCCTCTACTAATTGGAGAAAGAACCATTCTTGTACTATATCCAGATAAGCCATCCCTGTTATGGTAGCTTCAGCGAAACAAAATGGTCTGTACACTTGACGTCAGGACACAGCGTAGAAAATGTTTTATTTTGAGGAATCTCTTTGGTGTTCTACAAGTTCATGAGGATGTTCTGACCCAGATACGAAATATATTATTATTTAAAAAAAAAATAAAAAAAAATTTATTATTTAATTTTTATTATTTTAAAAATTAAAAAAAAATTATATAAAATTTTTATATTAAAAAAAAAAAAATAAAAACAAGAAATAAGATATACTTGGAAATCAGAAATAGTCACCATCAGCAGCAATGATCTGTCTCCAGTGCTTGGGCAGACAGACTATGAATCCCAGAATGATAGAACTCAGCAGAATGTGAACCAAAGAAATTGTCTAGTGCAGGGGTGGCGAACCTTTTTCTGCTGGCGTGCCAAAAATTTAAAAAGTTATATTTCTTAATATACTAACGTGCCAGATAATTTGTTATAGGAATATATATATATACTGAATGGACCTCAAAATTAATGTTTTCGGCAGACATTATGCCTAAATTTGAATGAATTAAATGTTAAATTACAATGTATCAATAAGACTATCATTGGCATATTTGATCTAATTCAGGCATTTGAAACAAAATTTCAAATATTATATCGAGTAATCGCTTCCAAAAGCTTCAAATATTTTCCAAATTTGAAAAAATTATTCACAGGTTTGAACTTTCATGAAAAACCGGATGGAGCTAAACTGACTACAGAATTTTCAAAAGTTATTAACTGTATAATCAGTGAGTTTCAATCAAGATTCACTCACAAGTCAATTTATCAATAGATAATTTGCAGAAACTACAAAATTTATCGTGTATCTTGATAAATTCAGGTTATCTGCACCTATTGTAACAACATTTGACTGGTTAAAGTTGGACGAACTTGAAATGCAATTAACAGATTTTCAGTCGAGTTACATAAGGAAGCAAAAATGATTAAGTCAACTAACACCACAACGGCATATGCACAATTGCAAGTAGAATAAAAGTGACTAAGAGTTATATGGTCACAACGCAAATTTTTTGCGCAGCGAAAATTTGGAAAATATAAAATTCTAGCTTAACGTTCTATGTATGTATATATAAATATAAATATGTGCCACGTGCCAGCAAAATTCTTCTGCATGCCATTCCTGGCACGCGTGCCGTAGGTTCGCCACCATGGGCCTATACCATTGGTGGATGGTTTGGCCACATGGGAATCACAATTAAACTTTAAATTATACCATTGGTGGATGGTTTGGCCACATGGGGATCACAATTAAACTTTAAATGAAATGCACATTGAACTGAAATTACAGATTCACTCTTAGCAAATTGCAGAACACAATACGCTTTACACTCAAGTGTTGCCATTTTGCTTACATGGTGGTGCAAGCGAGAAAACAACAAAGCAGTACTCGCACATGAGCTTATCTAAAACTGTTTAAGTTACTCTTTAATTGTGACCTTGAACCAACACTACAACGCTTACAGTTGATACTATTAAAATTTATAACTGGTACATTCTTTTATGGACAGCCTGTATTTATCATTTAGTTTTTTTTATATTTTTCTTGGAATTTTCATTCTTAATTTATAAAATTAAGAATGAAAATTCCAAGAAAAATATTCTTAATTTCTTTAATTTTCTACTAAAAATATTCTTAATTTTTTTTAGTATGGAATTGAAGCCTATACAAAAATATCTAATTTATAATTTTTCTAAATCTTAATCTTTTGCACTGTTCTCTTTTTTCATGCCTTCTTGTTTTTACATTTTATATAAGCTGTTCCAAATCTTTATTAGTTTTTAAATATATGATGAACTTAAATGTTATAAATGTTTTGATGGGAATGCTTTTCTTTATACATATGTCTGTTTGCATCTGGTTGTGTTTGTGCTGTATGATCAGTAGATACAATAGTAAACATTTTTAGGTTGTTAAAAAGTTTATTTTTATTGTAATATATTTTTTGTAATTTTAAATTTTCATTTTATTGAAGAAATTCAAAATTATATAAATACTAAAAATATTTCTACCAATGACCATTATTGCAACTATTCCCTATACCCAACTATTCCAAAATGTGGCACTAAAATAGTAGGTGGCTTCATAAGGCCCACCAAAAAATAGGGAGAGGAGACATATTATGGAAATAGTGAATAATTGTTAAATTCTTAATATTGTATTAGTATGAATATTCTGCTTATGATAAATTTCATCTATACTTCTACTAATTAAAATCAGAAAGAAATCATTTAATTTAAAAAATGATTTCTTTTAAATAAAAATTGGATTGAATAAAACTTCTAATGAATTAAAAATTTATTATTTGCTTTTTATATCATATTAAAATTAGATTAATGCTGGTTCAATCATGTTGATGAATATTACAATTAAACAAAATATCATATGGCAACAACTACTTTAGGTCTACCATGAACAGATCATTATTGAATAGCCTATTGGAAGGTTGACAAATGAATATAAATGGTCTGAAACCCTCTTGAAAAATTAAGATAGGAGCTTAAAAAATTTGCTGATAATATTATATACATATAACTTTTTTCATTATTTTAGAATCATATAATTATCATTATTTTTTTTGAAATTCTTTGTTTGCTTCCAAATACAACATGTAATTTTTCTTTTGAATTGTTTATAATTTTCTTTTTTTCAAGTGTTAAAAATGCTTTTGTTTATAATTTTTAATAGAATATTCAATTGCTTAATATTTTGATTGGAATTTATTTTTATTAGTATTTTTGAATTGTTTGAAATATTCTGGTTTATAAAAGTGACAAAATAATTCATATTTTATCCTAATTATATTTTGCATCCAATTTTTTTTTACCAGAAATTTTTGTTGAAATTTTAAAAATTCAATTTGATTTACACCTAAAATCAAATTTGTCAATACAAATATTGAATAATTGATATTATCAGGGAAGTAATATTAAATGAGATTTTTTAGAATTAAATTGAATTAGATTAATATAAAAATTAAATTAGAAAATATGTAATATTTATAATAATAATCTGATTTTTTATATATATACAGTTGTACATTGATTAACGACGGCCTTGGATAATGACATACTTTGTTAATGACGAGTGGCTGTAAGAAAAAAATGTCTTAGTTAACAACGCAGGCTTTAGTTAACAACTCCTGATTATGTGAACTTCCGACAAAATAGAGCTCAAACAGCTCGTCATTGCATCATGTGATTCGTTAGCTCATTTGTTAATTATTATTATTTTTTTTTATCACTATCAATTCACATCCGACAATATCATTAATAAAATTATAACCATATAAAAATATATTTAAGTAAATGATAATTAACATATAGTAATGAAAACAAATTATTTAATTAATTAAGAATAGACATGCAACACTTAACTAGTTTTTAGTTTCTTAAAGATGATTTATAGATGATTATTATTTTAAATTCTGCAAACAAAGTTTGATTCTATTGTTTGTTATATATTATTTGACAGCTGTGACATTGCAGTTGCGGATTCCATTAGAAGAAAAAATAATGACTGTCTGAGATCCTACAGTTCATATAGACAATAAATCATTGAGTGTGTGCTGCTGTTCATTCAGCACAAAAAGGCAAAATCAAATCTTATCTGTATAATAATCATTGAATCTATAAGCTGTTAATCAGTATTTACGGGTTCGTTTGCAAAAAATTCCAAAGTGAACCCAGTTGTCCTTCTGTTGAAGATTGATAATTAAAAATTGTTTTCATGAACAATTCATTTTATTAATGTTAATTTTTTTGTAGCAAATATAATAAATAAATGATATTTTCCATATTTTTAGGACATTTTAAATGAGTTTTATCTGTATTTTTAATACTTACTATGGTTGTGGGAAGGAGCTGAAATGAATTATTTGATTTTCAATTAAATCCTATGGGGAATCGCACCTTGGATAATGACTGTTTTGGTTAACGATTGTAATCCATTCTAGGATTACCATAGTACTATTCCAGGATTATATCCATAGTACTATTTTCAACAGCAGATCACATTAGTAATCTTGATTTGATGTCATAATTATGGAATATTGAGAGGTAAATTTCAGAATTACTATTGACAAATAATTGTTTTATTTTTATGAATTATTTCAATTAATATTTGTTTTCTTGAGTCT
The DNA here is from genome assembly GCA_000484575.1 of Olivierus martensii. Lineage (NCBI taxonomy): Eukaryota > Metazoa > Arthropoda > Arachnida > Scorpiones > Buthidae > Olivierus > Olivierus martensii. Next base: position 15,326 of record AYEL01070681.1, on the reverse strand, counting down.
CAACTAAAAATCATACAGGTATTAGCATATTGACTTTTGAAAGTTAACTTTTGTTCTTTTATGTACAGTTGAGTGTCTGGAGTCTGACACATTCAATAATCTGACACTTTGCATACCATAGCACTGCACATGTGAAATTTTCATGTCACAACTTGTCTATATGCGAAAAAGAAACTAACATAAACAAATTGTCAGTCGTTATTTGTTCTTTGCTCAGGCTTATAGTTGGACTAATTTTTAAGTTCAGTACACTGATTACTGTAAAATAGTGTTTTTACTGTATTAGTGTTTGTTATTTATCTTTACATGATGTCACAATCGGAAAAAGTGAAAAACAAAAATGCAAGATATTGACTGGTCAAAAAGGCAGAAATAATTAAGAAACTTGACTTCAGAGAAAAGTTTAGTGATTTGGCTTTGTTTTATGATATTGGATGAGCCACCATTTATGATATTAAAAAAAAAAAAAAAATTGGGATTTGTGAAAGATTTGTATAGCAAGAGCAGTGACAGGAAAGTCTTAAGAAATGCAGCATATTGGTTTGTGTAATTCCATTTTTTTATTGATATCCAATAATCTGACAAATCTCTGAAATCCGACAAGCCCTGGACCATATGTCTCGAATTAGGGAGATTCTACTGTATGTATAAGAAGCAATTCAACATTTGAATTTTGTAAGATGACACATGTGGGTGCATGGAATTGTGTGAAGTCATTTGCTATTTGCCAATTTTTTGTTGGGCAATTCTTCTTTGGTGTTTGCCCATGTTGTTTGTGTTAATTTTCAATTCTGCATTTATCAGAAATTAAAAATGTGTGCATTCGTAGTTATTATATTTTTTGAGTGAAATGTAAGGATGGGTTCAAAGAGAATTGACCAGAGGAATGATTTTGGAAAGAAAAATACTTGATTGAGCATAGAGAAGAAGAAAGAAATTGTAGATAAATGCAGAAAGGTAGAACAATTAAGATATAATTCAAGGGAAAGCATTCCTAGGACAACTGTAGCAACATTATGCAACAGAGAGAGAAAATTATGGGTGCTAGGGTATCTGCTGGAAAACTTCATTCCAACATCCAAGAGTTAATAAATTGTGTGTGTATAAAATAGTGTATTTTGTAATTTAGTGTGCTAAACAATAGCAAAATACATATAATAAAGAAAATATTAAAAGCATTGATGCAATGAATAAAATACAAATTAAAGCAAAGTTCAAATTTTCTTTTCTAAAATAAAATTCTATAAATTATATATAAAGAGTAAAAAGTATGCACAAAATGATTGAATAAATAAATTTTTAAGATTTTGTTTTTGCTATATGTATAAAATGTAGCTATTTTGTTGCAAATGTCATATTATTGTATTATATTTAAAAGAAATACAAATTAATGCACAAAATAGCAAATAATAATATATTTTTCTGTTAATTTTTTTGACAATCAGAGATGATCAATATTGATCTAGAAATTGCTACATGAAGATTCAGTCCTTAGCAGTTTGATGATTCTTGTTTACTGTAAAATATTTTCATATTTGCAAATAAAATTAATAATAATAATAACAAAATTATTTAATAATTTTGTTTTTATTAAGACAGTTTTTCTATACAATAGGTGAATGTTTTGAGCCTGATTATGATGATTCCTCTTATGAAATTGAATCTGATGATAATTCCAGTCATGATTTTGAATCTGATGATAGTTACTTTGAAACAGGTAAGGAAATCTTGGTTAACAGTATAAATAATAAAATTTTTGCTTTATAAAAATTATAATGATGATAAAAATTTCATTTCATATGAAGATGTGGATGATCCAGTGGTGTCAGGTAAGCAAATCCTACATAAATTAAAATAAAATAAATTATATTTAGGTGAGAAATTTTCTATGGAGTCCAGCATTATGATATTTGATGAATATAGAAACGTGGAATATATAAATTCAAGAATAATTACGTGCTAAAAGTTATGACTATATTAATTGATAAGAAATAACGATGTTTTAAAAATCATTTTTTTTTTTTTTTACATATTTTACACCCCCTTTCCAATCAGGGAGATTACTAAGAGGGCAGGGCCAGTTCCAACCACGGGCTGACCCACACCCATGGAGGGGCCAGATGGTAAAGGACAGGGATCACCGGGCCAGGCCCAGTCCCCGAAAAAATCCGGGACCAGACCTGGGACGCGAACCCGGGTCCTCCAGCATGGCACGCCAACGCATTACTTCTCAGCCATCCGGCCGCCTATGTTAGCTTTTAAATAGAGATAAACTAAAAGTATTGTGACCAATTTTTGATTTTGTATGATATCTGTATTGATAAAATTTCTAATTATATTGCAACTATTATTTCTGACTAATGACTAAAAATACTATTTAGTTGTTCATTTAGTTAGTTTCTATTATAATCTATGTTGATTATATTTAAGATTTACTTCATTCTGCAATTCTAAGTAAATAAATATTGTATATATTACTGTTTGATCAATAAGATCAAACAGCAATATATCTAAAACTGTCAGGAGTCTTTTAATATGAAGCTGTTTTGATTTTATATTTTTTAGCTAGTTTAATATATAACTTAATACAAATTATTTCAAATAATGGAATTTTGGTTTTTCAGGTCCTGGTAGATCCAACAAAAGAGGTTCTAAAGGAAAGCAATCTAAAACAAACGAAGCTGAAGCAGCAAGTAAACAAATCTTTAGATTAATTGCTATTAATAGTTTTCTTAACCTTTACCCTTCCACAATTTTGGTTTTTCAGGTCCTGGTAGATCCAACAAAAAAGGTTCTAAAGAAAAGCAATCTAAAACAAACGAAGCTGAAGCAGCAAGTAAACAAATCTTTAGATTAATTGCTATTAATAGTTTTTATTCTTAACCTTTACCCTTCCACTGCCTAGTAGTCCTAGACATGTCCCCTCCAAGAGAACAAGGCAAAGTTTAAAAACCAATAACTCTGTTATTTTTGCTTAAATAGAGAAAAAATAGTTAAAATATCAAATTTTATCATATTCTTCATATTTTTGTTGTATTAACTAAAAAAATTTGATTTTAAGTGGATATTTTAATAAATTTTTAGTTATCACTCTAATTAGAATTCAATCCGAATCATTTAATACATTTGTGATTTTTGGACCGCCAAAAATTCAAGAACAGTTTGTCTGAATTTGTTCGACTTGCTCTATTATGTTCCACATATCCTTCTTAGTTTATCTTTATCCAATAAATTGTAATTTGGGAAAGTTTAGCCCTTTCCAAATAATATGATTTTGCTGTTTTTTTCATACAAAATCCGATAAATTAGTTTCATTTAAAAACATATAAATTTCCATTTATCAGACAAACAAAGCCAATACCACGCTTGATGATCGAAGCAGAAGTTGGTGTTCTAGATCAGGGGTCACCAAACTTTTTTGCACAGTGGGCCAGATAACTGACAAAATGATGAGCACGGGCTGCATAATCATTATATACAATACTTGCAAGCCAGAACGAAAGCTCTGAGAAAAAGATGAAAAACCAAGTTCAGCATTCTGTGATAATTATGGGTGAGTGGCATGCAATGGACAAAAAACAAGGACAGCAAACATATTTATTTAAAAAAATGCACACATTCGTAACCAAATTGAAAAGAAACTTGAAATTTCAAAGACATTCTAGGAAAATCATTCAAAGTATATGTACACAAATATAGCTCTAGTGACTGAAGGGGATTAAAATCCTGGGAGGGTGTGAAATAAGCAAACATTATAATAAATAAGAAAATCTAGATACAATATTTTAAAATTTAAAGCACAGAGCAGCAGCCAGGAGGTCTACACACACGTGTGAAGATCTAGTATTCTAAACATAATATTTAAATTAAAATTGTATCACAACGTCTCGTGTTCCATACATTTTATCAAGCAAATTCAAGTATCGTCAGCAGGCCGTAGTTTGGTGACCCCTGTTCTAGATTATGGCAGGAAATATTCAACTAATTATGAAATCAGCTGATCATTTGTTTATATTATTATTTATATTTTATAACACAAAAATTTAAAGTAATTTTAAGTAATTTTTGTGTTATCTGCAGTTGAAACAAGTAATTAGTAGGCCTTTTACATCACAAGTTCTCGATTTATATATTTTTTTTATCTTATATGGAAGAAACAATAGTTTGTACATCATGATCCCCAATTTTCGATGTTGATTCCAAAAAAGGAAATTTGCAAAGAATTGTTAATACAAATCTTTTTCCCATGACCTTATTTTTCTTACTATATTTGGTAAACGTACAGGATCTCTAACTTATTACATCAAAAGAAAAATAACATATAAGCAAGTATCCTCTTTCAGACAATCATTGGTAAAATTTTTTAGAGATAGTGCAAAAGAAACATTACAAATATGTCATATTCAGCAGCCTTCCTGTTCAAAGCAAGTAAACCCACTAACAGCCTCTATTATATGAAGATCTTCAACAACTTCTTCTTTCTGATTTTAGGTGAAGATAAAACAAATCCTGATGTTGATGATGATCATATAGAAGAGTCTGAAGAGACAGATGAAGAGGCAGATGGAAACAACTGGAAGAGATATAAAAGACGGGATGGAGATTTACAACATTTTCAGTTTACTGTACAAAATTCTGGTTTCCAAATTCCAATTCTCAATCGACCAGACAATGAATTAGGATATTTTCAGTTGTTTTTTACAGATGAACTTTTAAAGGAAATTGTGAAAGCTACAAACATTTATGCTAAAGAGAAGATAAAAAAACTTAGGCCATTGCCAAAATATTCAGTTTGGAGAAAGTGGAGAGAAACTAATTTAAAAGAAATAAAAGCATTATTTGGAGTTATCATGAATATGGCATTGAATCCTAAGAGTGAACTATATGAGTATTTTTCCGAAGAATGGATTGATAAGTATCCATTTTTCAAATCTATTTTTAGCAGGATGCGTTTTACTCAATTATTTTGGCTGTTACACATGCCAATGTCAACTCAACCATGCAGAGGAAGAAGGATAAAATGTGTAACAGAGTACATTGATCGGAAGTGTAGAGAATTTTACATTCCACATCAAAACATAGCTATCGATGAAAGCACTGTCGGATTCAAGGGAAGAGTAAAGTGGAAATGCTACAATCCTAGAAAGCCGACAAAGTGGGGGCTACGCATATATTGTTTATGCAGTAAATCAGGCTATGTGTCTTGTTTTCTCCCTTACTACGGGAAAGAAACAACAAATAATCTCATCCGACCAGAACTCCCATTTACTTCTCGAATAGTTTTACAACTAGTAACAACTTTATTAGCAAAATGCAGAAATGGAAGTGGTTTCCATATATTTACAGACAAGTTTTATACATCAGTAAAGTTAGCAGAAGAACTGAGAAAAATGAAAATTCATCTGACTGGAACTGTACAAGTAAACAGAGTAAACTTTCCACAACAACTAAAAGCACCAAAATTATTATCATATAATCATATAAGTTACCAAAAAAATAAAGAAATTATGGCCCTCAGCTATCGAGACAAAAGAATAATAACAATGCTGTCAACTTATCACAACACTGAAACTGAATTAATTTGTCAAATAATAAAAGGAGGTGAAAGAAAGATCATAAAAAAGCCAAAAGTAATATTAGATTATGTGAAAAATATGGGAGGAGTAGATACTCTTGATCATTACTGTGGAAGTTATGCTTTTGCCAGAAAGTCAGTAAAATGGTGGCGAAAGTTATTTTTTTGGTTACTTGAGGTAAATATCTTATTTTAGTTGTAAATAATTTCCTACGAAATTTTATTTTATATATACGATCTTTCTAAAATACTTTTTCTAAAAAATTTATCTTATAGGTAGCATTGGTGAATAGCTATATTCTATGGAATATTGATCGAAATGAAAAAAATTTGCCAGAAAAGAGCCATCTCTATTTTAGAAAAAGAATAGTAAGACAACTTGTAGGAGATATGCGAAATTCTGAAGCAACAAAAAGAGGAAGAACCTCATCCTCAGATGATGCAGAGAGACTTGTAGGAAAGCATTTTATGGCAAAATCAGATAGATCAATACCTAAAGACTGTATACTGTGTAGTGATAGGAAAACTGGAAGTAGAAAACAAACAGTATATTATTGTAAAACGTGTACGAGAAATCCTGGACTATGTTTTAGATGTTTTGAAAGATATCACACACAGAAAGTTTTGAAAAAAAAAATCTGAAAAACTTTTATAAATTATATTTTTCAAAATTCTAATTAAATATATTTGAATTTTCAATAACTTTATTTTTCTAATGTATAATAATTCAAAATAATTTAGCTATGCATTTAAAAATATAAATAAAACAACAAACACTAAATGCTGATTATCTGTAAATTGATACTTTCTGTTAGTGAAAGCGACCCAAATTACAGAAAAAAATCTACTAACTATAAAATAAAATTTACAAAATTATTCTAAATAATTTTTTATTCAAATAAAATACTAAAATTATTCTTTAATCAATCCAAAATTATAACATAACAAATATAACTTTGCAAATAAAAAATAATTATGAATTATTTCCTGTATTCAGTTTAGTTCAATATTATTCTCACATTATCAGGAATGCACAAGTAATGTTTACAACTCCTGTCAAATAACAGATGTAGACATTCTCCTCACTCGGTAATTAAGCTGTTTTATTTTGTAAAAATAGAAGACAACTAAAGCATGAATATTTTCTTTATAAAATGGATGAAATAATTCCGTTTATATTAGATAAATAACAAATAATAAAACAATTCATTGTTCCACCATTTTAAAATGCATTAATCACAGTTTGGCATTAAATACATAAAAAATTGGACAAAAACATATTGCTGTCAGTAGAATATTGATACAAATTACAGCCGAGAGTGGTCACGGAGCAAGAATAGATGGAGACGAAACTCCCATAGAACTCTATGGCTGCGTTTACTTCTGAACTAATTTTGCAAACTCTAGCACAGCCGGAAGTAACGAAATTAGCACGCAGTTAGCTTGTCTTAGCGTGTGTCAAAAGTAAACGCAAATTAGACATGGCAGCTTCCAATGTTGTTAAGGCTAGTATTGCAACAGTGTTATTACAAATAAATAATATTGATTCTGAGTCGGAAGAGGATGAATTAATGTTGTCAATGGCAATTAGACAAATGGAAGATGATTTTAAAGTAAAACGAAGACACATTGAAAAAATAGAAAACTTTGTAGAAGTAGCTCTGCATTTCATAAAATTATAAATAATAATAATTTTAATATTGTATAAGTATTATTATTAAAAAAATTATAGTTTCTCATATTATAAATATTATAATAATTATGTTTTACGTACTGTATTATGGGATCGAAGCAACAGTTATCAGATAAAATATCGGAGAAAACAAATACTCTCTCGGCCTTTTTTATTTTTTCCTAACAATTTCCACAAAAGGAAATTACCCATTAATGGAACTATAAGGACATCGATAAACTTCTTTATCAGTTTTAATCTATTAGGATCCTAACAATCATAGCAGACATTGCTGCTAGATATCTTTATTTATTGATGTTTCGAACAAATATTGATGCAGTAATCAAGTAAACTATTATATTTTTTGTTATTAGGATCATAAAAAATAATTCATTCCTTTATTTGGCATAACATGAATTTTTTTATCTCTTAAATTATTATTTGTACTTCCTATAAGTGACAATAAACAATATTCTAACGAGATTTTCACTTTTATTAAAATACTATAAATATATTGTATCTTTTTCCACAGTTAAAATAAAATTTGATTGTACGAAATCGTAGAAAAATTTTTATATTTCTAAAATTGTTATTAGCATATTATTATTATTTTTTTATTGAACATTAAAAGAAAATTCATTGCAATATAGCTCGAAATGATTTGTTTGAAATTATAGGATTTTTTTTTAATTCAAATTTTGGCCTAGTTCCAGTTCATAACTGGAAAAAATTTAACTTTTTTCGCACAATAATAATATTTTATTTTCATATCATTAATTTTTAGAATAATTCATGAAAGAATAAAAACATTGAAGGATGAAATTTGAAAATATGAATATAACAAGAAAATAAAGTATAGAAGAAATCATTTAAATTATAAATTTTGAAAACTTCTAAAATTACAGTAATTTTGTAAAGAATATAATTATGTAGCTCCGTTTACAAAATTTAAAATATGATTTTTCATTTTCTAAAAGATAATTAATTTTTCATATATTAATAATTATTTTAAATATTTATTAAAATATATTTTAAGATAAAAATGGTATACTCTTCATAAAATGCAACAACATCTGTTTCCAATTGAAGCAATAAATAATAACTATTGTACATTATTTTAATATAAAATACAAAAAATCACAACTGAATATATTCATTTATAAATGTATTATTTTAATGATTGACATATAAAAATCTTAAGTACTTAATCATATTTAGATATCACCTAATTATATTTAAAATTCAATTAAATAAATTGTAATTCCACACTTTGATACATTTAAAAAATTATTATAAAAATTGTTACAATACTTTAATAAATAAAATTTGTTTCAACAAACAAAGATTTAATATTTAAATTTTTATATTTTTATTAATAAATTTTATAGTAAATTTTGTTTTGCTAAGGAAAGTATTATATATGAAGAAAGTATAAATGTTATAATTAGCTTATTAATTATTTTAGCTGCCGAAATTATAAAATTTTTAACTTAAAAGAAAAATGTATTTAAACTACAAACATCTAAAAATCAAGTTTAATAATATATAGTTTAAGGAATGCGAAACACACTGTTGTAATTCTGCAATAATTTATAGCGTCACTATATAGTGATGGAAATGAGTAGATATTCCATAGATAATGAGACTGAAGATCCAACTTAAAATGAATAAGGTAGAGTTTAATATCTATCGTAATTAGCGATAATTGTAATATTCTCTCATTTATATAAGCATTATACAAATTCATTGTCTGAACGCTATTATCGATTATTAATCTCTTGTGTTTACAGATTATAGCTCTATTATTCTTCACACATCAACTAAATAAATTTATTATATTATTAATTTGAATATTTAATTGAAATTAAATATCCAAATTATTTCATCTGTTATCCGATTTAAATTAATAAAATTGTTTGATATATTAAAAACGTGCTATTAAAAATTATTACATATTTCTTATTTATTATAGCATAGTTTAATAAGTAAACACCAGAAAGCGCCACCGAGTATCATAACATTCCTAGCATGAAAGAACAGAATCATAAAAGATAAATTACATATAAAATTAACTAAAAATGATAAATATTTAATTATAAATATACTAAAAATAAATTATTAATGTTTGATTTATCTAAATAATATAAAATAGAACTGTGATTTATTTATGTTTAAAATTTTTAAAACTAATTTAAAATGAAATAATGAATTCAGATAGTTTTAGTTTATTATTAATTATGAATTTAGTTACAGTATGTCAATTTATCATCACACGGTTTTAATATACTCTATTATAGTATTATTAAAAACTTTAAATTAAAATTTTTTTTTAAACTTTTCCTGTGTGAAATTATCAATAAATTATAAATATACATTTCCTTATATCAATAATAAAAAACCGATTTATTTTGGCCAATATATAAGAATAAATAATAACAAATAATCAAAGTTTTGTAATGTATGATATTTTTAGGATCTTTACATAAAAAAATGAAATAATATTAATTGATATGTTAATAGATAATATTGTATATAATGGTAAATAAATAATTAACATTGACTATTTTATCCAGTGTTATTTTAATGACAGTCTAATTAAATATTTCCATAAAACATAGCAACATATAACATAAATTAATAATTATAGATGTTTGATTCACAGAGATTATAAATCAAGATATTTATATATTTTAACTCCTAAATGATAGGAATTAAAATATATAAATGATTTTTCCTAATAATATAAGATAGATAATAAAAATCTTTTGATAACTTAATTTAACATAAAAATTCAGTAAACCATTTATTTTTTCAGTCTTAGGGGTACGCAGTCAAAAAAGTTTGGAGACCACTACTCTATTAGATTATTTTTTAACTTTGCTTGTATTATTATTTGTAAATGCATTCAGCTTATACCATTTCTCAAATTTTGTACTGTTATATGTATAAAAGTGTTGTATTATAAAATGTTTACCTAATAAACAATTAATTTATTTTTATTTGATATCTAGTATTTTTCTTTTAAATATAGCTTTCCTGCGAAAATATTTTATTTATTGCAAGGAAAAATGTTTGTCCAGATAAATATATTTTTTAGAAGTTCAGGTAGATTAAGCCGCCATATTACAGGAGGGATATACTATATCTGGCGGCGGCCACTTATAGCGCCCATCACAGGTCGGCCAACACCCATGATGGGGTCAACTGATGGGAGTTCAACAGGCCGAGACCGGACCCCTCTTGAAAAACTGGAGATGTCAGACTCAGATTTATAGAGCCCATCACACTAGCTGGCCAACACCATGATTAGGTCAATAGAGTGGTTTAAGGATGCGGTTCAACAGGCCGGATCCGGACCCCTTCTGAAAAACTGGAATTGTGGGACACGGATTTGAATCCGGATCCTCCAGAATGTCAAGTCACAGCTTTATCAGCCGGATGGCCGCCTGATAAAGCTGGAATAAATAGCCTTGAGTCGGCCGGATTGGCCGTGTGGAAACGCTTCGGCTTTCCAGCGAGTCTCGGGTCCCACCCCTTAAAAATATTTATCATGGGGTCCGGGCTCAGCCCGTTGATCCCCGTCCTCCACAATCCGGCTGACCTCAGACTCAGATTTGAACCCGGATCTTCCAGGGTGGTAAGCCACAGCTTTACCACGCGGTCATCCGGCCGACATAGAAGTTCAGAAATCCTGAAAATATATTAATCTTCTTTTTTGTATCATCACAAATAGTTTTTATAATATTGTACGAATTAATCATTTTATGCAACGATTGAATCTTTTTATTTCTATTAGTGCTTGTTTTATGCATGTTATTTTATCAAACTTTATTTCGAAATGCTTTTGCTGTATTACTCTTAAGTTAATGTGTATAAAACTGTTTTATTTGATTATGTAGTTTAAATAATAATGTTGGTGCCTTTATGCAACGTATACTTATAAAATATTTATATAAAAATTGAATACAAACCATATTATATTGACTTCTTCACTCTGTTTATAGTGACTGATCTTGATATGTAAGAAGAAAATTAAACGCATTTGTGTTTCGGAGACATTTTAGTTCTTTTATTGTTGATATACTGACCCTATCAAGGTGAACTGAAATGCTCAGCATAGCAACAGAAAAGCCCCTCCACCACACCTCAAAGTGGATCCTTTTCAAGAGGACCCGTGGCAAAGCAATCCTTTTAGACCATCACCGGATTGGAAGGAGTCTCTCCGTAACCAATGACCCCGGAATCAGACATTCCTTGATGACCATCACCGGCCTACAATGACCCTGTCGGAAATGTCGCAATAACAGGCAGGCTCAAGACATTACAATCCTTGAAGGTTTTCATCGGCCTGCGAAGATATTGTAGAATGCATCACCATAACCAACAGGACCGGGTTCTGGTGATCCTCAAAGACCCTCACTGATCCGTGAGGCTCCAACGGAAACATCACCGTAACCGAGGAACCGAGGTTTTACATTCCTCGAAGACCTTTACCGGTCCGCAGGTCTTTGTCGAATACACTCCCGTTAATGACTGGCCTGAGACCAGAAAATCCTCAAAAACTTTCACTGTCTATGAGAACTCCGCCGGAAACGACGGGCTCCGGCATAGTAATTCTGAAAGATCGTCACTAATCTTTGAGGACACCTTGGAAACATTATTATAATTGATAGGCACGGGCCTAACAATCTTCAAAGACCATTACAGGTCTGCAAGCGCCCCATTAGAAATATTACCATAATTAACGGGCTCGAGGCCAAGCAATATTCTAACCTCCCCGACCAGAGTACTCCTTCTTATATCTTTCCCAATACAGTATCTTCACTTGGCTCCTTTATCCTCTATATCCGGTTCTAATCATCACCAAAGCTGAGCTTCCGTATTTGCTAATGCCCCGCTAGTTAGTCGGCCGGATTGGCCGCGTGGAAATGCTTCGGCTTTTCACTCTGGAGAACCCGTGTTTCTTGTCTCAGGTAAAATATTTATCACGGTATCCCGGCCCGTCGATCCCCGTCAGGCCAGGGGCGGACTGGCCATAATGGCGTTCTGGAAAATGCCAGAAGGGCCGGTGCCGTCATAACAATATGGGCTGGCAGCTGACGAACCGATGTTTTATGTCAAGCACCGCACTTTCAATATAATAGGCCCTATATATTTGTTTCAGATTCCTTTTCATTCATTTTTATTCAAATTTATCAATATTTTAGTATTTGCACATAAATAAAGATTTGTACTTTAGGTAATTATTTTATTTTGTCGTTAAAATTTGTTTTGTAAAAAATACTATGTATTTAATTTATTTAATATATATTACAGATACAGTATAGCGTCACCAGGACATTAAGATATAAAAATAAAATAAAGACAGGAGTATTGCAAAAAAATTTATAAAAAAAATTATAATTTTTTGAAATACTCCTATCTTTTTTTTTTTCTATATATTACGGAGAAATGTCCTTGCGAAGACAGGAGTATTGCAAAAAAATTTATAAAAAAAATTATTTAATTTTTTGAAATACTCCTATCTTTTTTTTTTCTATATATTACGGAGAAATGTCCTTGCAACGATATATCCGTGCTGCAAATTGTTCTAATACCAAGTCTAACTAGTGGGCCGCTGTCAGGATAATGCCAGAACCGAAAATATGTCCCAGTCCGTCTCTGATCCCCGTCCTTCACAATCCGGCTGAACCCTCTCAGAAGTGGGCAGCCTATGAAAGGCTTGTTTTGCCCGTCACTTAGTGTTCTAATAGAATGGAAAATGACAGGGTTGACAAAAAACGCCCCACTATAGTATCGAAATACAGGCGGACAAGATGGCTATCTTGGCCGCCTGTATTTCGATACATAAAAAATTCATAAAAATTCATGTGATAATCTGTCAATAAATATCATTTATTGCGGCCGGATGGCCGAGTGGTAACGCTGTCGGCATGCCACGCAGGAGGACCCGGGTTCGCATCCTGGGTCTGGTCCCGGACTTTTTCGGGGTATTGGCCCGGCCCGGTGATTCCTGTCCTTCACCATCCGGTCCTCCTCTACGGGTGTGGCGTGGGTGCAACCTTGGTGCAACCCGTGGTTGGAACTGGCCCCGCCCCCTAGTAATCTCCCTGATTGGAAATGCGGCGTAAAATATGCAAATATATAAATCGAAATACAGAAGTTAAAAAATTGAACTAGTTTAAAGTATTTTTGTGAAAGTTATTATAAACAATCTTATTAGTAGTAGTTATAAACAACCTTCATCTGTCGGCCGGATTGGCCGCGTGGAAACGCTTCGGCTTTCCACTCTGGAGGACCCGCGTTCGAGTCTCGGGTCCCACCCCTTGAAAATATTTATCACGGGGTCCGGGCCCGGCCCGTCGATCCCCGTCCTCCACAATCCGGCTGACCCCTCCGCAGGGGTGGGCAGCCTGTGGAAGGGCTTGTTTCGCCCCGTCACTTAGTATTCTCCCTGAATGGAAAGTGGCGTCATCTGTTAACAAAAAAAAAAAAACAACCTTCATCCTTGTTGGATAACCTGAATTAGTAATATAATAACCCTAAAATACAAATTAATAAATACAAGAGCAGATAATGTGATGTTTCTGTGCAAGTACAAAAGTAAATACCGATTGAAACAATATAAAAAAGTCTTTTATACATTGCACAAGATTTAGCACTACTTTTCAATAGAAAAGTTACATATAGTTAAGCAAAAAGCACATAATTATAACATTAAAACAGGTGAAAAAATTGACAATTTAGAACATCTGGATCTTTGGATTATTAAGATTTTATTCAATAGCAATGTAAACCAGTTATGATGGCTTGGTAAAGCTAAAAGATATTTGAAAAAATAAATTATGTGTATTTTTTTACCAATTTAGTACTGTATTTATTTGATTTTTGTTTGTAACTACCAGAAGAAAATATAGACTGTATAACTAGTACTTATAGTTATATATAGAAAATAAATTTTGAATCAGAATATCCAATATTTTTCTTAATTCCTACAATTTTTCTAACAATTTATCAAGAACTGAATATAATTTTTTTCTTCTGCTCTCTCTTTTCTTCTTTCTTCAATTTGGTTTACTAAGGTAGCAATCCATTCTGGAGTTTCATCTTTCTTTTTCTTTTTAGATGGTCTGTTGATTGTGGGTGAAGTGGTGGAGTTGATTGTAAAATTATTTCAATTTATTTATTTGATATTAAGTACCGCAATTAAAATACTAAAACAGAAAATTAGAAATGTTTAGTATTTTTTTAAAATGAGGAAATAAGCTTCTTTTAATTAAAAAAACGCATGTCTGGATAATTTAATAAAACGATAGAAAATATTCTAAAACTACCTTTTTCTTTTTTTTTTGCAGAGGCATTGGTGATTGTTTCAACATATCCCATCGCACTAGTTGGAACATTTGTAATAAGGTTGTAGATGCACTATTGAAATTAAATGAAAAAGAAAAAATAATTTGTTGGCCTTCCAAAGTATTATTTTAGTGGAACAGGTTTTCCTGGAATTGTGGGTTGTGTTGATGGAAAACACATGGCTATCAAGGCACTCATTGTTGAGTCAGATTGATATTTTTTTCTGTTGAAGTAGGAAGCTGTTATTTTCCAAGCTGTTTGTAATGAAAAAATGCTAAGAATACAATAAAGTATTTTTTTAGTGGAACAGGTTTTCCTGGAATTGTGGGTTGAGTTGATGGAAAACACATGGCTATGAAGGCACTCATTGTTGAGTCAGATTGATATTTTTTTCTGTTGAAGTAGGAAGCTGTTATTTTCCAAGCTGTTTGTAATGAAAAAATATTTTTGGACTGTTATGTGGGTGAAGCAGGTTCAGTTCATGATGCCTGTGTATACCGTAGATCCTCATTATATAACAAAACAAGCACAGGGGAAGGATTTCCTGAGAACAGTCATTTCACCAGGATTTTGGGTGATGGTGCATATCCATTACAAGAACACCTTCTGATACCATACAGGGATAACGGAAATCTTAACTCCATCCAAATACTCTATAATAAAGTGCATTCAAAATGTAGAAATGTCATCGAAAGAGCATTTTCTCATCTTGTTGGGAGATTTCGG